>SJYX01020371.1:541598-557046 GCA_006410675.1 Oreotragus oreotragus
GGCCTGGCGTGCTGCGATTCGTTGGGTCGCAAAGAGTCGGACACGACTGAGTGACTGAACTGAACTGAACTGACTGAAGATCATGGCATCCATTCTCATCACTTCATGGCAAATAGATGGGGAAACAGTGGCTGACCTTATTTTGGGGGGCTCAAAAATCACTGCAGATGGTGAGTGCAGCTGTGAAATGAAAAGACACTTACTCCTTGCAAGGAAAGTTATGACCCTCCTAGACAGCATATTAGAAAGCTGATACATTACTTTGCCAAGAAAGGTCTGTCTTGTCAAGGGTATGGTTTTTCCAAGGGCATGTATGGATGTGAGAGTTGGACTATAAAGAAAGCTGAGAGCCGAAGAATTAACACTTTTGAACTGTGGTGTTAGAGAAGATTCTTGAGAGTCCCTTGGACTGCAAGGGGATCCAATCAGTCCATCCTAAGGTAGGTCAGTCCTGGGTGTTCACTGAAAGGACTGATGTTGAATTGAAACTCCAATACTTTGGCCTCCTGATGTGGAGAGCTAACTCATTTGAAAAGACCTTGATGCTGGGAAAGATTGAGGGCAGGAGAAGGGCACAACAGAGGATGAGATAGTTGGATGGCATCACCAACTCAATGGACATGGGTTTGGGTGGACTCCGGGAGTTGGTGATGCACAGGGAGGCCTGGTGTGCTGCATGCAGTTCATGGGATTGCAAAGAGTCAAACATGACTGAGCGACTCAACTGAACTGAACTGAACAGCGTAATATATCCTTAAAGTCTGTTGTAGAAAAAATATTTAATGTGTGATATAACATAACGTACCTTTTGCGCTCAGGCTCAAAAGAATTGAACATGACTTAGCGACTAAAGAACAATAATGCTGTGTTATAGGAACCTATACAGCACTGTAGGTCAATCATACTTTAAAAACCAAAAAACAAACTTACAGAAAAAGAGATCAGATGTGTGGTTACCAGAGAGGGGGTTGGGTGAATTGGAGGAAGGTGGTGAAAAGGTCCAAATTTCCAGTTATATAAGATAAATAAGTACTAATGATGCAATGTACAACATTACATAAATACAAATAAGGCTGCTATACATTATATATGGAAGAGAGTAAATTCTAAGAGTTCTTATCACAGGGGAAAAAGGTTTTCTATGTCTTTAATTTTGTATCTTTATGAGATGTTAAAGTTCACTAAACTTATTCATGATACACGTAAGTCAAACCATTCTGTTTACACTTATACAGTGTTGTATGTCAATTATATCTCTTATACAGTGCTGGATGTCAATTATATCTCAATTACAGCACTTACTCAGTGCTGTATGAATTACCTATGGGACCTACCATTATTGAGCCCCACTTCAAACCAGTAATATATCAGAGCTTCTGGGGGTCTCACCATATTGGTAATTTTAAAAAGTGATTCTAAAGAAAAACCAGGGTTGAAAACCAAAGTTTTGGTTAAAAAAAAAAAATGAGGAGACTAGGAGCTGCTTCCCCTTACTTTAAATTATTCCTATAAAAATTTATACAAAGATTAAGGGATCTCATCAAAAGAGAACCTTCTCGTTTGAGTACTGAGGGACCAAACAAATGTCCTATTTCTGTTTCCTAATCAGAAAGTTTTCAGATTGAAGAAACATACCCTTTTAAAAGATCATGGTTTAATATTCACATGATAGACTTTAATTTCTAAATGATTTTGCTTGGAATCAATAATGAAGATTTTTTTTTTAACCTAAAGTATAGTATAATAAGTGGGCAACTATGTTTGGTAACAACAGAACCAGGAAATTGTATTTCCTTGTTCATTTTAGAGACAGGCATGCACCTACATTTTATGCATGATTCTTCATATTAATAGAGACACAAAGTAATTATTCATGAGTTTTTCCTAACAGGTTTGAATCTGAAAACAGATTCCAATACTGTAAACAGAAGAAAACAATTGTTATCTTTAATCATTAAGAATTATGTCTAACATAATTACTAATAAATCCAAAAATAAAATAGAAATAATAACTCAACACTTTTAAAGGCAATTTTCTGCATGTTAATTCTTATATGCTTTTTAAACATGTGTCCTTTACATGTATCTGGTGGGTCTTTTGATAAGCTACAATGACACTGGTAATTCTCCAATCATAAAGCCTGAAGATCAGGTTCCCATAGACATATACACTGGATACTACTGCAGTGTGGCTATTCAAGGAATTATGAGGCTGGCCTTTTCTTTTCTAGACGTAGATATTACAGCTATCACTGATGGAGTGTAAATAAAGAGTAAACCGGTGTATGCTTTCACTACTGTGTAAAAACCTCAGAAGAGCACACACTATATGCAGACAAGTTAGATACCTGCAATTCCATTCAATTAGTGAGTCTTGGGTTGAAAACATACCTGAATTCTTTCTGTTTCTGATCTATTCTTCCTAGGAGATAATATTTCTTCTTTCATATTTATTTCTGATCTTAGGCCACAAAAAAGCTTTCAACTCTATATTTTTCTCTTAGCTCTGGGTTCAAAATCCACAAATACATCCTCAGATCTAAACTATTCTCCTTGCCTTCCTGAGTGTTCTTTCAGTGAAGATTCCTACATTCTCCTAATAGGCACCCCCAACAAGATTATCCTTTCATTTTAGCCAACTAGCACCTTCCTCAGGTACCATTTTCTCGTGCCTTACCTAGACACCCATCCCCACTATCTCTCAATTTTTTTTTCCTTTCTTTGCTTTCTAGAATCTACAAGACTTAGATAGACTTCCATATGGCTCATAACCCTGAGTTCTTCTTTGAAAGCCTTTGTAAGTGGAATATTATATCAACACACTTCACTTGGTCTGGAAAGAAATTGTATTCTGTATTATTGTAATTTTTGTAGTAATATTCATATACTTGAAATACCATACTCATATACGTTTAGCCACATACTTTTTAACAGTTTGAAGCCTCCTCTCAACCATTCCCCAGTGGTTTCAGTATGAAAAGCAGTTTTCACTTCCGCAAAGTATTCTGAAGAGCTATCTAGTTCATCTTAACAGATCAACATCCGTGTTTACCATAGGTGAAGCCACTTTACAATCACCATAGGGAGGGCACTTTTTACTAGAGTTCTTTTTTCTAAAAAGCATGGCTTGTGAGGGACACATGAATGCTAAAACACCTCAAATAATTCTGTCAGTGATTAACATTTAGAACAGACATACCTGAATTAATGCCACTCAGAACATTAAAGTTTCCTTTGTTTTTGTTTCTCAAATGTGCCTCTGGAAAAGGAGAGCTTACTATCAGATTTTAACCCTTCCCTGTCTTAAACACAAATTAGAAAATCTGTGATATAGGTACACTTCGGGTTTCAGAAGGCAATAAAAAGTAACTCCTTTCAAACTGATGACCAAAAAACACTAATCAAAAACATAAGGAATATGGAAAATGAAACACAGTTAACACTAAAGAAATGAGGCTAACAAATAAAAACAAAATTTGTGTTTTAACTGATTTCAGTTCAGTCATTCAGTTGTCTCCGACTCTTTGCGACCCTGTGGACCGCAGCACGCCAGGACTCCCTGTCCATCAACAACTCCCAAAGTCCACCCAAACCATGTCCATCGAGTCAGTGATACCATCCAACCATCTCATCTCCTGTCATCCCCTTCTCCTCCTGCCCTCAATCTTTCCCAGCATCAAGGTCTTTTCAAATGAGTCAGCTCTGAGCATCAGGTGGCCAAAGTACTGGAGTTTCAGCTTCAGCATCAGTCCTTCCAATGAATATTCAGGACTTGATATTCCTTGAGGACTGACTGGTTGGATCTCCTTGCAGTCCAAGGAACCCTCAAGAGTATTATTCTCCAACACCACAGTTCAAAAGCATCAATTCTTCAGCGCTCAGCTTTCTTCATAGTCCTAACTCTCACATCCATACATGACTACTGGAAAAACCATAGCCTTGACTGGACGGACCTTTGCTGGCAAAGTAATGTCTCTGCTTTTGAATATGCTGTCTAGGTTGGTCATAACTTTTCTTCCAAGGAGTAAGCATCTTTTAATTTCATGGCTGCAGTCACCATCTACAGTGATTTTGGAGCCCAAAGAAATAAAGTCTGTCACTGTTTCCACTGTTTCCCCATGTATTTGCTATGAAGTGATGGGACCAGATGCCATGATCTTCATTTTCTTAATGTTGAGCTTTAAGCCAACTTTTTCACTCTCCTCTTTCACTTTCATCAAGAGGCTTTTTAGTTCCTCTTCACTTTCTGCCATAAGGTTGGTGTCATCTGCATATCTGAGGTTCTTGATATTTCTGCTGGCTGTCTTGATTCCAGCTTGTGCTTCTTCCAGCCCAGCATTTCTCATGATGTACTCTGCATATAAGTTAAATAAGCAGCCTTGACATACTCCTTTTCCTATCTGGAACTAGTCTGTGGTTCCATGTCCAGTTCTAACTGTTGCTTCCTGACCAACTGATTTAAACCATTGCAAAAATCCATCAAGGCAACATTTTATTCTCCTCATATTCACTGTGGGAGTCACATGACAATTAGTTCTGTTAAAATTCTCATAACTTGTTTCTTTTCAATGTATTATATGACACATAAGTTCTTATTCCCTGTAAGATTTAGTACCTTTTGACTTTCAACTTTTCTGCCTGTATATAAATGCTTATCACTGTGATGGTTATTCAGGATGAGAGGGGAAAAGACCAGTTCGAAAAGCTTCAAATTTTCTATCTCAGAAATGAACGATTTTTCTTTCAATAGTTTAAAGGAACAGCTATATGAAGATCCAAGGCTTAATGATAATGCCGGTCAAGTCCTTGTTTACAACAGCTTTCCTGATTCAATTGCAAGCACACTTCCAAATCTAAACAATATGAGCCCCCTGAAACATATGACTTCCAGACGAACCTCCCATCAGTCAAAATTCTTATCTGTAAAACATCAAATTACCACAGCAGCAATAATAGATCTGGGAATCACTGTTTTCTCACCATCTGTTTATATCAGAAACAGATTATTGAACTAAGGATGTGTTAAGTTAAGACACAGGGCCCTAGACAAGAGAATTATGATGACATGATTAAACATATAAATATTTATCTCTCTCTCAAAATCAGCCTCTGAAGTTGTATTATCCCCACTGAGGACAGTGTCACTTCCTCAGGATTTCCTTGAATCAAAATTGAAAGCCAGTTCTAATAAAAGTTAATGAAAGCAAATAGATTGCGTCACTTTTTAAAACATAATATCCAGAGACAGTTTAGAATCAGCAAAAAGAACACTGGCCTCAGAGTTCTGTCACTTATTCACTTCCTCAGGATTTCCTTGAATCAAAATTGAAAGCCAGTTCTAATAAAAGTTAATGAAAGCAAATAGATTGCGTCACTTTTTAAAACATAATATCCAGAGACAGTTTAGAATCAGCAAAAAGAACACTGGCCTCAGAGTTCTGTCACTTAACTAGCTGTGTAACTTTGACACAGTCAGTTAATCTATCCATATCACTTACGTTAGCTGGCTACCTACCTTCCAGTGAAGCTGAGACAACAAACAAGGTAACATGCATGAAAACCCTTCCCAAATTGTTCTTTTATAAATGTTAGTAACCAGTCCAAAAACTACAAATTGTATTCCCAATAGGTGATAAATTTTCCTAGGTAAAGGTAAAAAATATCAAATTCAAGTTATTTAGAGTATAAGAAGAAAAGACAGAAAAAAGCATCAAATACCACATGAAAAATATAAGACTTTTCCCTATTTGCAGGGCGGCAATGGAGACACAGGCATAAAGAAAGAACTTGTGGACCCAAGGAGGGAAGAAAAGGCTGGGACGAATGGAGAGCATAGCATGGAAACATATACACCACCATGTGTGAAACAGACAGCCAGCGGTGTCCATGGGATTCTCCAGGCAAGAATACTGGAGTGGATTGCCATTTCCTTCTCCAGGGGATCTTCCAACCCAGGGATTGAACCCAGGTGTCCCGCATTGCAGGCAGATTCTTTATCATCTGAGTCACCTGGGATCTAGATTCTAGATAAACAGATTTTAAATTCAGTAGGTCTTTGTAGATAAGGATGTGATCAAGGAATCTGGTTTTTACAATCACTCCTCTAAAGATTCTGCTGGTAGCCAGGTTTGAAAACTACTCTCTTAGGGAAGTCTTGGGAGTTTGAATTTTACATGCTGTATTTTAAAAAGTCACAACTAAGTTTCTACTAACATCTATGTTCCTTTACAATAACAGAATTTATATTCTCTCTATATTTTTTTGCAAAGGACTTTTATGTAATTTCATCATTTGACCCTCACAAAGTCCTATATTATCCATGTTATAAATTAAGTCTAAAGTAAATAGGAAAGAAAAACTGATTTTTTTGTATTCCTTCCAAATGCTGTGCCAAGGGGTTTAACCTGACTCATCTCATTTACTTTTTACAACAGACCTTCGTAAAGTATTCTTGCCCTCAAAGACTTTACTTACGCTACTTGCCAGAGGACTTGTAACTCACAAGTACCGAATTGGAATTTAAGGCAGTGAAATGGATGGGAGTTTGGGCTCCAGGATCAGTATACCTGGGTTCATTTCCTGATTTTGTCAATTGTAAGCTGTGTATACTTGGGCAAAGTTACTTAAGCTTCACAATCCTCAGCGTCCTCATCTATACATGAGTAATAATAATAATACCTACTTCGCAGAGTAATTTATTATGAAGATTTAATAAAACATACAAACAGCTTAGTACCCTGCCAGGCACCTAGTAAACCCTCGTAAGTGCTAGCATATTATTATATATAATGCATATTATAATGTTTTACTCCAAAGCCCATATGTACTCCATCATGCCAATATCTCCATAAAGGAATGTGATGAAGAAAAACAAAATACATAATACCCAGTGGCTCATTATTTATTAATTTTACCTCTAAAGTCCTGAATTATATAGCTTCCTCTTCAGTAAGAATTTCATAGATATACTTCACAAATTTCCAATTGATAGCATCTGAGCTAACAAATTTGATGCTTTGTCTTACATGGTTGTATGTAGTTTCATGGTGAATATCCCGCCCCTTTTCACGCCCCCACCAGCTGAATCCGCATTATTTCTGTAGGCTTTTGGAAGCTAGAACTAAGTTTTGCCTCTATATAGTACTATGAAATCGTTAAAGGATGTGATCACAGTTTGCTTTGTACAATAATTATCTATATACCTATCTATCTTAAAAGACATCCCAGGGCTAGGCCATGTCTAATTCAACTTTGTATTTCCTTCAGTTCAGTTCAGTCGCTCAGTCGTGTCCGACTCTTTGCGACCCCATGAATCGCAGCACTATGAAAAAATCCACATGAGATTATCACAGTCGTGAAAAAATCACTTTTTCAAGATTTGCTAGGCCTGTCCATGAGTGCAATGAAATGTGGTAGAACAGACTTCTTGTCTCATTCTACAAAAACTTCCTAAACACCTATCATGTGAAAAACACTAGGATGGGTGCGGAGTAAGAGTAAGGTAAGAGGAAACTGTCTTACACTACTTATGGAAAAGCTGTATCACCATGGCATGTCTGGCCTTAATACGAAAATAAGGCAACTTGACTGGTTTTGCCAAAGAGTAATCAAATTCTTCTTGTTCTGTAAAGTAGAACAGCTCAAACAGTTATGTCATCAACAATTTCTTTTGAAATATCTTTTTGGGTTTAGTTCATTCGTTCAATGGCAAATATTAATTGAGCCTCTAATAGTTACAATGGATGTGTCTCAAAGGAAATCTTAACTCTAAAATTACACCACATGGATATAATGTATAACTAAATTATTTGGTGTTTTCTTTTGAGTTCATTTTTTCAGTAAGAAGAAGGAGAAAAGAAAATAGCAGCAACATTATTCTTCAACACTGAAATCTAGCTACAATTGGTAGACTGAAAGTGAGTGAATCTACCCTGCCTATTCACGTCTCATCCAACTATGGTGACTGTCCCATCTCTACGCTAATAAAGCAGTGCATGAACACAGGATGGGTTTCAGGGTGAAATGACTGAAGTGTAAGCTCTTAGCTTCTGATTGCAGGCAGCCCCAGGTGCACACAAAGCAGGGTGTTGCCGAGAAATACAGTGCAAGCTGTTGGCACTCTGCTTCCTTCAATATGAAAACTTCCCCAACAACCCAAGGTCACAACCAATTATCTAAATACTAAGTAGAGTTCAAAGTACAACATTCTTTAGAATATCGTCCAGGTAGTTTCCAGGAGATTAAATTACATAACCACAATAAGATGAATGAGGAATAAAATCTAGGTATACAACTATCTGCATACAGAATTCTTATAAGCTGAAATCTATCATACAGAAGCAATGAGAAAGCAAAATAAATCAAAGTGCTGGACTGGTTTAAAACAAACTATTATAAAACTGTTTAACAGCTATAAGTTACAATATAGTCCATGAGAGTTCAATGCACTACACAAAAGCTAATAGGAAATGAATGGAGTTCTCTAAGAATCTCATGCTGAAACAGCTCAAAATCAAAGGGATCTTTTTTCTTTCTTTCTTTCTTCTTTTTCTCCAGTCAAGCTGACCGAAGGAAAATAAGACACTGAGTCTGGATAGAAGAGGTCTTATTTCAAACGCCACAAAAGCCCATATGAACAAGATAGTTTAAGATGCATTACTTTCAGACAAAACAGCTGACCCTTCTAGAAGTTAGTTTCCTCACATGTAAAATGAGAGGGGTAAATAGTTCACTGGTCTTCAAATTTTATTTTCAGAAGTACCAGATTGTTTCAGGGTTAGGTGGAAACCAAGCCAGCTCCAAACCTCACTTAAATGAGAGCAGATGAAGTTTTAACTAGTTTCTATATTGGAGTCCTGTGTAGAATTGTACAATTTCATTTGGGAAAAAAAGGGGGGAGAGAGTTTTGCTGCTGAAAAGAATTATTCAGACAACAATAAAAATAAATAACCTCAGTTAAGTTCAGTTCAGTCGCTCAGTCGTGTCTGACTCTTTGCGACCCCATGAATCGCAGCACGCCAGGCCTCCCTGTCCATCACCAACTCTTGGAGTTCACTCAGACTCACGTCCATCGAGGCAGTGATGCCATCCAGCCATCTCATCCTCTGTCATCCCCTTCTCCTCCTGCCCCCAATCCCTCCCAGCATCAGAGTCTTTTCCAATGAGTCAGCTCTTCGCATGAGGTGGCCCAAGAACTGGAGTTTCAGCTTCAGCATCATTCCCTCCAAAGAAATCCCAGGACTGATCTCCTCTAGAATGGACTGGTTAGATCTCCTTGCAGTCCAAGGGACTCTCAAGAGTCTTCTCCAACACCACAGTTCAAAAGCATCAATTCTTCGGTGCTCAGCTTTCTTCACAGTCCAACTCTCATATCCATACATGACCACTGGAAAAACCATAGCCTTGACTAGACGGACCTTTGTTGGCAAAGTAATGTCTCTGCTTTTCAATATGCTTATCTAGGTTGGTCATAACTTTTCTTCCAAGGAGTAAGCATCTTTTAATTTGATGGCTGCAGTCACCATCTGCAGTGATTTTGGAGCCAAAAAAAAATAAAGCCTGACACTGTTTCCACTGTTTCTCCATTTATTTNCTTGACTAGACGGACCTTTGTTGGCAAAGTAATGTCTCTGCTTTTCAATATGCTTATCTAGGTTGGTCATAACTTTTCTTCCAAGGAGTAAGCATCTTTTAATTTGATGGCTGCAGTCACCATCTGCAGTGATTTTGGAGCCAAAAAAAAATAAAGCCTGACACTGTTTCCACTGTTTCTCCATTTATTTCCCATGGAGTGATGGGACTGGATGCCATAATCTTCGTTTTCTGAATGTTGAGCTTTAAGCCAACTTTTCCACTCTCCTCTTTTACTTTCATCAAGAGGCTTTTTAGTTCTTCTTCACTTTCTGCCATAAGAGTGGTGTCATCAGCATATCTGAGGTTATTGATATTTCTCCCGGCAATCTTGATTCCAGCTTGTGCTTCCTCCAGCCCAGCGTTTCTCATGATGTACTCTGCACAGAAGTTAAATAAGCAGGGTGACAATATACAGCCTTGATGTACTCCTCTTCCTATTTGGAACCAGTCTGTTGTTCCATGTCTAGTTCTAACGGTTGCTTCCTGACCTGCATATAGGTTTCTCAATAACCTCAGATCCCATTTATTTAAGATCATGATTGCAATAAATACTTCTATTGAAGACAGATACTGTTTTACTTCTGCCATAATTCCTCCTCACCATAAACAAGTAGAAAATTGGAAAAAGATAGTTTTTCAGACATTGAGACAAACAACAGGCAGCCCAGGACTTATGACCCGTGAATGAAGAAAAATAGGCAGTGAAACTCTTCTTCCAAGAGGTACTTTCCACAGCAGAGTGCAGGAAGGAGAGCCTCCTGAAAGGAGATCATGAAAGTCTCACTGAATTGAGGAGACAGAAGTTAAGATTTAGGGGACACAAAAGAGGCTCGAGTTTGTGGGGGAGAATATCAGAGCTGGGATGTTGGCAAAGAAAAGCTCCAGAAATCTGCACAGAGGTCCATTGATTCGATGGCTGACTAGTAAACTACCCGTATGTATGAGGAAAACTCCATGACGTTTAGTCAGCCATCTGGGAGCTGGAAGCTAAATAATTCCCAATGGTCTCACTGGGCTGGGAGACTAGCTTCAGATGGACATGAGTGCAGTGACACTGAAGACCCCAGACACTAAGCAGATACACAGGGGGGCCATGTCTTAGTAGCNGGAAAACTCCATGACGTTTAGTCAGCCATCTGGGAGCTGGAAGCTAAATAATTCCCAATGGTCTCACTGGGCTGGGAGACTAGCTTCAGATGGACATGAGTGCAGTGACACTGAAGACCCCAGACACTAAGCAGATACACAGGGGGGCCATGTCTTAGTAGCACTAGCCGAGCCTACATAAAGGTCTTGCTCGGTTCAGTCCAGTCACTCAGTCATGGCCGACTCTTTGTGACCCCAGGCTTCCCTATCCCACCACCAACTCCCAGAGCTTCCTCAAACTCAGGTCCACTGAGTCAGCGATGCCATCCAACCATCTCATCCTCTGTCATCCCCTTGTCCTGCTAGAAACAACCCAACAAAGCTTCAAAAAAAAGTCTCAACAAAATCGAGCTAAAGCACAACAACTTAGGCACCATCTGAAACAAATTTTTAAAAATCTAAAGGAACACAATAAAAATCCAAATATTTAACAGCATAATAGTCACACAATACAAAAAATTCCAGGTGTTATGAGTAAAAAGATAAAAATGAGATCCATAAATGTGTGGGGAGAAAAAGAGAGAAAACAGACCCCAAGATGCCAAAAAGAATGAACTCAGCAAAAGAGGAAATTTTAAAACAGTTTATACATATAGAGTCAAGTGTTTAGAATATGATAAAAAGAAAGTGGAATGTATAAAAATGGAACTTGGGGAGATAAAAAACACAATACCTGAAGTGAAAAGATTAGTAAGTTTAACAACACAGTAAATAAAGAAAGTGGAAGAGAGAAATTTTAAAAGAACTGTAAAAATGAAAGAGCCTAGGTAAACTGTGGGACAACATTAACCAGTCTGATATATGCACAACTAGAATCAAAAAGGAAAGAAGGTCAGGAAAAGCATTTGAAGAAATAATGGCCAATAATTTACCAGGTTTTTATAAAAATAATAAACTCTCAGCCAGAGTTCAAGTAGGATATACACAATGAAAACCACACCAGAGAACATCAAATCATATTACTGGAAATCAGTGATAAAGTCTTTAAGCAGCTGTAGGCATACTTTGAATAGTCTACATGGGAGTCTTTTATCAGATATATGTAGGGCAAATACTTTCTCACAGTATTCTTACTCATTTTTTAACAGTGCCTTTTGATGAGAAGATTACAGTTTTTATCAAGTCCAATTTATCAATTTCTCTTTTAGGTTCAGTGCTTTCTACATCCTATATAATTAATCATTTCCTATCTAAAGGCCATGAAAATATTCTCCCATGATCTCCTATGATCCATCATAAATTAATGTTTATACATATCATGAACTAGAGTTCAAGGTACATTTTTTCCCCAAATACACACGCAGTTGTTCCAGCCAGACTAGAAAACACCATAATTTATGGAACATTGCAAGGAGTATACAGAACGGCCTTGCCTCACTAGTGAAGAATAATGAGCCGTAGACTAAATGCTGCTCTTGCCCTGCCTAACAAATATTTAAAAGCAAGCTCCAAAAGAATAAAATTGTTTCCAAGTAACTTAACTGCATCCTAGAAAAAAAAAAACCCTCAACAATATTAATAGAAATATAAAAATGTTTAGTACCCAATAATGTCTGGCATCCAATCAAATATTCTAAGAAATTTAAAGAAGCAGAAAAACCTGAACCATGACATTGAGATAAATCAATCAATTGAAGCTAACCAAGAACTGACACAAATTGCAGAAATTGTAGATATGGACATGAGATGATCATTTTAACTCTACCAAGTGGTCATGACACAAATTGCAGAAATTGTAGATATGGACATGAGAGGATCATTTTAACTGTACCAAGTGGTCAAAAAGTTAAGAAGAAATATGCACTACTTAGGGATAAATCTGGCCAAAAAATGAGCAACAGTGTACACTGAAAATTACTAAACTTCTCAGAGCAATTAAAGAAGACCTATATAAATGGAGAGCTACATTTTGTTAATGAAAATTCAATATTGTTACAATGTAAGTTCTCCTCAAACTGCTAAACAGATTCAAATCAAAATACCAGCAGGTTCTTTTGTAGAAACTGACAAGCTAATTCTAAAATTCATATGGAAATTCAAATTACCTAGAAGACCCAAACAACTTCAAAAAAGAAGAACGTACTGGGAAAGCTAACTCTGACTTTTAGACACTTTGGCTACGTAACACACTGTACAGGCAGTGTACAGAAACAGATCCAGACATACATGGACAACTGATTTTTAGCAAACGCAACTCAGCAGAAAAAGATAATCTTTTCAATGAAAAATACGGAACCACTAGGTGTCCATATGAAAAAAATACATAATATTGGTCCATATCTCACAGCATATATAAAGTTAACTCAAAATGTTATCATATACTTAAAGCCAAAAACTATACAAATCTAGAAGGAAACACAGAGTATTTTTGTGACGTTGGGTAAACCACAGACCTGTCTCTTATACACATCTAATGGCAGATATNTAATATTGGTCCATATCTCACAGCATATATAAAGTTAACTCAAAATGTTATCATATACTTAAAGCCAAAAACTATACAAATCTAGAAGGAAACACAGAGTATTTTTGTGACGTTGGGTAAACCACAGACTTCTTAGTTAGGATACCAAAAGATGATTCATAAAAGAAAAAACTATAAAACTGTACTCCAAATTTTAGCAGCTTCTTCCATCCAAATATACTGTTAAGAGAATAAAGGGATAGGCCAAACACTTGGAAAAAGTATTTGCCAATACATATATCTGATAAAGGACTCTTACCCAGAATATGTATCAAACTTTTAAAACTCAACAATAAGAAAACAAACAACTTCACTTTAAAAATTGGTAAAATGTTTCATCAGACATTCACAAAACAATATATATAGATGGCGAAAAGGAATAAAAGATGCTTTTATTTGATATCATTAGTCATTACAGAAATTCAAACTAAAACCACAATAACATTCTCTTATACACCTATTAGAATGACTAAAATTAAAGATTGAGCACATCACATCAGAAGTAAAGGAACTAGAATTCTCACACACTGTTAATGGGAAAATAGAATGGTACAGCCCGTTTGGAAAACAGCTTGGTAGTTTCTTTAAAACTAATAAAGAGAAAATAGAGAAATTAAGGAAACAATTTCATTGACCATTGCAATGAAAAGAATAAAATACTTAGGAATAAATCTACCTAAAGAAACAAAAGACCTGTATATAGNAAAAATAAACAAATGGGACCTAATTAAACTTAAAAGCTTTTGCACAATGAAGGAAACTATAAACAAGGTAAAAAGCCTACAGAATGGGAGAAGATAATATCAAATGAAGCAACTGGCAAAGAATTAATCTCAAAAATACACAAGCAGCTCACGCCACTCAATTCCAGAAAAATAAACAACCCAATCAAAAAAATGGACCAAAGCACTACACAGACATTTCTCCAAAGAAGACATACAGATGGCTAACAAACACATGAAAGATGCTCAACATCGCTCATTATCAGAGAAATGCAAATCAAAACCACAGTGAGGTACAGCTCACGATGGTCAGAATGGCTGCTATCAAAAAATCTACAAACAATAAACGCTGCAGAAGTTACAGAGAAAGGGAACCCTCTTACACTGTTGGTGGGATTGCAAACTAGTACAGCCACCACGGAGAACAGTGTGGAGATTCCTTAAAAAACTGGAAATAGAACTCCCATACCACCCAGCAATCCCACTGCTGGGCATACACACTGAACAAACCAGAACTGAAAGAGACACATGTACCCTAATGTTCATCACACCACTGTTTACAATAGCCAGGACATGGAAGCAACCTAGATGTCCATCAGCAGATGAACAGATAAGAAAGCTGTGGTACATATACGCAATGGAATATTACTCAGCTATTAAAAAGAATGCATTTGAATCAGTTCTAATGAGGTGGATGAAACTGGAGCCTATTATACAGAGTGAAGTAAGCCAGAAAGAAAAACACCAACACAGGTATATTAACACATATATATGGAATTTAGAAAGATGGTAACGATGACCCTGTATGTGAGACAGCAAAAGAGACACAGATATAAAGTACAGACTTTTGGACTCTGTGGGAGAAGGCGAGGGTGGGGTGATTTGAGAGAACAGCACTGAAACATGTATGTTACCTTTTGTGAAACAAATCACCAGTCCAGGCTCAATGCATGAGACAGGGTGCTCAGGGCTGGTGCTCTGGGACAACCCTGAGGGATGGGATGGGGAAGGAGGTGGGAGGGGGGTTCAGGATGAGGAACACATGTACACCCGTGGCTGATTCCTGTCAATGTATGGCAAAAACCACTACAGTATTGTAATTAGCCTCCAATTAAAATAAATAAATTATTTTTTTTTAAAAAGGATCCTTTTGTAAAACAAACAAAAAAAGTTAAATATACACCTACCATGTGACCCAATCAACCCACCCCTACATGTTTACCCAAAAGACAAGTGTATGCTTATACAAAAACTTGTATACATACACGTTATAGCAACCTTATTTATAATATCTAAAATGTAACAAATCCCTACATCCACCATCAGGTAAACTGATAAACAAATTGTGGTACAACATAAAATAGAATCCTCCTCAGCAATACAAGGGCTTCCCTTGTGGCTCAGCTGGTAAAGAATCCCCCTGCAATGTGGGAGTCCTGGGTTCAATCCCTGGGTTGGGAAGATTCCCTGGAGAAGGGAAAGG
>SJYX01020371.1:564486-596243 GCA_006410675.1 Oreotragus oreotragus
GGGGGGTTCATGTTTGGGAGTTCGTGTACACCCGTGGCAGATTCATGTCAATGTATGCCAAATCCAATACAGTACTGTAAAGTAAAATAAAGTAAAAATAAATAAATAAATAAATAATTTTTTAAAAAAGAAAATGTAATAGAAATAATTACCTACATAATTCAGATAGTCAAATTCTGTTTTTATATTCAATAGAAATTATTTAGCCAGGCCTGCTAATCTCCTCAGATCTGTTGAAAGGTGGCTGATCACTCCAATTTGGTTCATTCCTTAAATACACAGTATTACCACTGTCTCTTATACACATCTAGATGTGTATAAGAGACAGGTTCTAATAAGATGGATGAAACTGGAACCAATTATACAGAGTGAAGTAAGCCAGAAAGAAAAACACCAATACAGTATACTAACACATATATATGGAACTTAGAAAGATGGTAATGAGGACCCTGTGTGCAAGACAGCAAAAGAGACACAGATGTGTAGAACAGACTTTTGGACTCTGAGGGAGAGGGAAAGGAAGAGGGTAGGATGATTTGGGAGAATAGCATTGAAATATGTACACTATCATGTAAGAAACGAATCGCCAGTCTATGTTCAATGCAGGATGCAGGATGCTTGGGGCTGGTGCATGGGGATGATCCGGAGGGATGATGTGGGGTGGGAGGTGGGAGGGGGGTTCATGTTTGGGAGTTCGTGTACACCCGTGGCAGATTCATGTCAATGTATGCCAAATCCAATACAGTACTGTAAAGTAAAATAAAGTAAAAATAAATAAATAAATAAATAATTTTTTAAAAAAGAAAATGTAATAGAAATAATTACCTACATAATTCAGATAGTCAAATTCTGTTTTTATATTCAATAGAAATTATTTAGCCAGGCCTGCTAATCTCCTCAGATCTGTTGAAAGGTGGCTGATCACTCCAATTTGGTTCATTCCTTAAATACACAGTATTACCACTGTCTCTTATACACATCTAGATGTGTATAAGAGACAGGTTCTAATAAGATGGATGAAACTGGAACCAATTATACAGAGTGAAGTAAGCCAGAAAGAAAAACACCAATACAGTATACTAACACATATATATGGAACTTAGAAAGATGGTAATGAGGACCCTGTGTGCAAGACAGCAAAAGAGACACAGATGTGTAGAACAGACTTTTGGACTCTGAGGGAGAGGGAAAGGAAGAGGGTAGGATGATTTGGGAGAATAGCATTGAAATATGTACACTATCATGTAAGAAACGAATCGCCAGTCTATGTTCAATGCAGGATGCAGGATGCTTGGGGCTGGTGCATGGGGATGATCCGGAGGGATGATGTGGGGTGGGAGGTGGGAGGGGGGTTCATGTTTGGGAGTTCGTGTACACCCGTGGCAGATTCATGTCAATGTATGCCAAATCCAATACAGTACTGTAAAGTAAAATAAAGTAAAAATAAATAAATAAATAAATAATTTTTTAAAAAAGAAAATGTAATAGAAATAATTACCTACATAATTCAGATAGTCAAATTCTGTTTTTATATTCAATAGAAATTATTTAGCCAGGCCTGCTAATCTCCTCAGATCTGTTGAAAGGTGGCTGATCACTCCAATTTGGTTCATTCCTTAAATACACAGTATTACCATTTTGAAACATTAAGAAGAAAAAAAATTTTATAAAACTGCTATGCTGGCCTTTTATCCAGCAAATTTTTTAAAACTAGATCAGTTTCTTAAGTAATTAAACTACAAATGTCTAAAATATTAATAAACAATAGAATATGACAAGATACAAAAATTCTATCACTAAATTATAAAGGGCCTTTAACAGACTTGATTTTTTGTGTAACTAAGCTATTTCCTTCAGAGTTGTACTTGGGTTACATCTACATACTCCCAATATCTGCTTCTAACAAAATTTTCTAGTATTTTAGTTGTAATGGAGACTGAATATCAGAAGGTAAGAGTTTCCTTCTGGAAACACAGACGACAAATTCCTAGACTTTTTGCCCACAAGTGTCCAGGGTAATGAACCTCTGACCCAATTGTTACCTATTTTTTAAATCCCATAAACCAAAACTTATATATGAAAGATTGCTTTCTTACTTTTGGGCTGCGATATTAAATAGTTTAGAACACAAGAGAGTTGTACTTCAAATGACAATTGATATTTTACAGGAATAAACTTAGAAATCTAAATAACAACAAAAATGTATATAACCAGACAAGGAGCAATTGGTAGAAAAGTTAGCAAATAAATCAGAAGGGAAAAAAATTATCTTAAATATGTTTTGAAAAGGTAAGGGTATTGTTTTGAGAATTTAAAAATAGTTCATACATAAGCGGTATAAATTTAATTGTGTAAAAAATTTCTACATGACCCGTGTTGCTATAATAATTCTGTATATATCCCCTTTAGTAAAAGACTGGGTACAACTACAGCATTCTGGGAAGACACCTAAAATTTTATACTTTAGGATAAGGAGATATGTAAAATATACATGTTCACTAGTATAAATAATGTTACAAAGAACCTTTACCTCCTTTTGGATTATTTATGTAAGATACACTATAAGAAGTAGGCCTACTAGCTCAAAGGATATGACATGTCTTCACTGATTTTACTGGAGAAAACACCTCTTCTCCTACTGTTATACTTAATGCAAAAAGAGCATTAACTTTTTCAATAGCTAAGATACTGTTTTCTTAAAAGGATTCAATTTCTAAATCTTTGTACTTATTTTTAAAGTTTCACTAAATCTACATTTTTTCTTTTAAACAAAATCTAAAATGCTACTAATTTGCTAAATAGAATGAATTATCATTATTATCATCACCATCATCATCATCTTTATCATACACAACAGAGGCACAGCCAAAGCTATATTCAAAAGACAAAAAAGCTTCAAGAGATAAATATCCCTTACTTTTGTCAATATCATGATATGGTATTTTGGTCAACAGTTTATCAATTTCTGTCCATTTGCTAGTATTTTACTTTTACCCATTTTTGATGTCACCAAGGAACCACTGTTCATAACGTCAAATACTTATGCTTTAAGTTCATGCTTAAAAGGAAGGTGGGCCAATGATACCCAGATACAAGAAAACAGCTCCAAGCCAAAAGTTGCTGCTCAGACTACACGAGTCATCTTATATGTGGTTGGAAGGTAAGCAGATAATTTTAGAGCGTTAAAGATTTGATTACATGCCAACTGAATTTCCAGAAGGACAAATCAAAATTGTCTAAAACTAGAAGCAGTATCTTTTTTAAAAGTATATTCTACCCAAAAGTCAAAATCATGAATCTCATCTTTGAATGCCAATATTTTAATACATGTGTGACAATAGTTTTAATTATTCTATTGTAAAAAAGCATGAAATCAGGTGGCAAACACTGGGAAAGAGAGAGAAATAGACCAGGTCTTTCGAGAACTTGAGCCATAATGAAACCAAAAAGAAGGTAACGTTAATGATAAAAGGTGCAAACTTGAAAGAGCCTGTCTAATATAGCCAATATTATTCAACCAAAAATTATAAAGTTTCCTCCTTATCCATCAAAATTGTCACCATTATACTTTCTACCTAATAATCTCAAGTTAGTTTCCAGATCTTCAAAAACTGTGCAGTACTTCTTTCACTAAAAATCTGAAAAGGACTATCACTTCCCCTCCTCCCATCTGCCAAATCTTCTCTAATATCTCATTTTTCTCAAAAGTTTCTCATACACATCCATGCATGGCAACAGCATCTTCTATTAGAATTAAATTTGGAAATAAGAAAAATTTTATGATTCTATTTCACATAGAAGTATAAAGGAGTTTGGGGAAACACTCTCATTCATGAGCAATCTTCTTCTATAATAACTACAGCAATTTATAAGAGCCTCAATTTTTCTTCTTGAATGCTAAGGAAATGTGGATATTAGTGTGAGAAAATTAAAAACAGAAAATTGCCTCTATTAATATATATATATATACATAAATATGTATCATTATAAATTAACCATGGGTAAACCACCTGAGAATTTTATTTGAACATATTAAACAGAAACTGGAGGCTAAAAAGAAAATTATCTGTAATACAAAGTAAAAAAAATGCCCCAAAGAAAATTACCTCTAATAAGTTTTTAAATTACACCTCCTGCCTAAAAGGGATATGGAGAGGAGAGTACCCTACCTAGGAAATATGAACTGACATCTGCACCCAAAAACCTAGCTTCCAGCTTCTGTTTTCCTTCTCTCAATTATATATAATTGAAGTAATTAAAAACTGTGAGCAAGCAACCATCTTCCATTATTTTCTATCATAGCTTGATAGCAATTTATAAATATTTATTTGCTCCTTTATTATTCCTTCCGCTACACAGGAAGTTGCTTGGAGCTAGAAAAAGACTCTGTTTCTTTACATTAGAATACATGTTTAGTTCAGAGCCTGACACATAATTACCACTCAATGAAGATTAGTTGTATGAATAAATAACTCTGTCAAAAGCATTTCTTAAATTATCTCATGGTGAAGATTACTTTCTTATGGTATCAGTGGCCTTTAGGTAAACAGTCAATACTTTTATTACCTTTCTTTTAAAATCCAAAACCAAAAGGAAAAAAAAAGCAATTTTTATGTACACTGTCATAATAAAACATTCCAAGTTACAGGGTACTTTGCAAATCAGCGAGGCCAAGATTAGGCAAACATCCAGTTATAAGCCAGTAATGGATTATGAAGCCAATTTAGATCATGTACAATATTTTTTTAAGGTTAATTAGAATAGAAAAACATTCTAATGTACTACATGATGCAAATGAAAGTCACTCAGTCATGTCCAATTCTTTGCAACCCCACGGACCGTACAGTCCATGGACTTCTCCAGGCCAGAATACTGGAGTGGGCAGCCTTTCCCTTCTCCAGGGGATCTTCCCAACCCAGGGATCGAATCCAGGTCTCCCACCTTGCAGGCAGAGTCTTTACCAGCTGAGCCACAAGGGAAGCCCTGATGTAAAAGTAGGTATTATTTCGTGAAACTTTTACCTATCTATCACATATTACATATTATAACATATATGCTCATACATATATATGCACATAAATGTGTGGAGCTATACACTGGGTTAAAGTTTAAAATGACATATAAGTTAGACTTTTTTGGAAAAACACTGATCTAGACGACTGCACTAATGGTTCCTCACAAGTTTGAATTTTCGGATCTAGCATTTCAG
Organism: Oreotragus oreotragus; assembly: GCA_006410675.1. NCBI lineage: Eukaryota > Metazoa > Chordata > Mammalia > Artiodactyla > Bovidae > Oreotragus > Oreotragus oreotragus. The sequence goes on from SJYX01020371.1 coordinate 569,696, forward strand.
TCTACAGAGCTAAGTACCACAAGGTATTCCAAAGAAAAAAGATAATGACTTTTACACTGTCAACCAGTGTGAATTGCACACAACTCTTCTCTTCGTCTTATTAGATAACTGAGTTATGTCTATATAACATCTGGCTAGAACTAGCTTCCACTATGTTTAATAACTGACCATAGGATACAGAAGTTCAGTTCAGTTCAGTTCAGCCGCTCAGTCACGTCTCTTTGAGACCTCATGGACTGCAGCATGCCAGGCTTCCCTGTCCATCACCAACTCCCGGAGTTTACTCAAACTCATGTCCATTGAGTCGGTGATGCCATCCAACCATCTCATCCTCTGTTGTCCCCTTCTCCTCCCTCCTTCAATCTTTCCCAGCATCAGGGTCTTTTCAAATGAATCAGTTCTTCACATCAGGTGGCCAAAGTATTGGAGTTTCAGCTTCAGTCCTTCCAATGAATATTCAGGACTGATTTCCTTGAGGATGGACTGGGTTGGATCTTCTTCCTGTCTAAGGGATTCTCATGAACAGTATGAAAAGGATATGGAAGATAGCTGCATAGTTACCATTCAGAACAAAAACTGAGGAATGAGCCGTATTCTTCCACCTAAGTCGCTGCAGAATTCGATATTTCCTCTGAGAAAAATTAAGAGGTAATAACTTTATATGGTTCAAAAAGTATTCAGAGCTCTTCCATAGGGAGACCTTGATAATAGATTACAAGTAACTGCAGGTCAACTGAAAACAACTTTCTAAAACAAAATGTTTTTAAGTCCACATTTTTTAGAAGTAGTAACCTAAAATTACTGCCAACTTTTTGCATCCACTTGCTAAATAGCCTCTAACATCAGTGCTCACTATCTTCCATAAAAATATAAGGGCGACACTCTGAAACCACACGTTCCGTTGAGAGATCTCCAACAAATTCACATGGGACAGCACTGACGCATGGCCGTATGGTCGTACTCGCTGATGGCAATGTGAAATACGCCTGACCATTATTAAACCAAAATTAATACAATTTATGACTAAAAAACTAAAAATGTGATTGGGAATTGCAAGTACCTGACAGATCTGACTTATAAAATAGCACGAGTTTATTCCAACAAGCAAATTCTAATAGTAGAAGAATTTCTAGAATCACTGGAAAGCTGAAACAGTATTCATAATACTTATACTGGGTTATGATTATAATCTCAGTATGACTGATGTTTATTTCAGAGAAAAACACAAGGCAAAAATATGCTGAGGGAAAATGAATATAACACCATTAAAAAAACAAAAAGACCAAGACAGAAAAAATAGTGAGGAATAACTTGGCAATGTACAATTGTTAAGCAACCTCTGAGGAAAAAAAAAATGTAAATACATAGAAAAAACACTATTCACACCTAATAGCAGGGCTTTCCTATCCCTCCATTTTCACAAGCTTTGCATCCCAATCCACTTTGAAGACTATGAGCACCAAACACATCTCATCCTTTAGCCCACTTCCCAGCAATCGCACAATATGCCCAACGAGCCCAAATCCCCCTTCAACACCTGGTCTAGGACCCATAACACTCTCTTGGTCTTTTCCCCCATCCTTCCTCAGCTCCTGAAACTCTGCCACTGCGCTCTCAGGAACTCTCTGCTTATCGATGGTACAGCTGGCTTTTTTTTTTTTCTCTCCTTTAAATTCTCTCCTGAAATCAAACCTTTTGTTTCCATCTCAAAAGAAAATGACTTGTCAGAAGTCAGCAACGTCCTCGATGTTTTTCAGTTCTCCTATGAGCTGAACCATAAGCAACATTTCACAAAACTTATTTTCTGGAAACACTTTTTAACTTGGCACCAACCATCTTGGTTCTTCCAGAAATTCACTGCTTTTCTTGGTCTCCTTTGCCTGGTCCTTTTCTCTCCAGCCCCTCAATTCTGGAGTGCTCCAAGACTCACACTTTGGACCTCTCCCTCTTTTATACTGTGACCCTCTAGTGACAATTGTTAAATTTCTATCTTCAACCTAGCCTTCTCCCCCGAATTGCCTATTAGGTACCTCAATTTAAATGCCTAACAGGTACCTCAAATTTAATACATAAAACCATATTACTGACCCACCCCGTGACTCTAAGCCCCCATTCCCTGCAGTCTTCCTTCACACTAAGAAAAGATAATTATATGTTTCTGACTATTTGGGCCAAAATTTCCACTGACATCCTTGACTCTCTTACATCATAAATAATCTGTTGGCCAAATGGGATCTACCTTCACAATATATTCAGACACATGATATACTTGCTTAAGCAGTTACTGTTATTCTCTGTACTCCCAGCAAGAATACAAGATACATATGGGAAAGGACTACGTCTGTTTTGGTCACTGTAGCATCCCAAATAGCTAGACTAGAAACTAATAAATAATAGACATTCAATAAATATATGCAGAATGAAAAATTAAATAAATAAATGAGAGGCTCCATATCCTCAGTTCCACTCAAAATGATAGTAATCTCATCAAGGTAAAACATTTCTTAAAGTTGAACTTCAGTTCAGTTCAGTTCAGTTCAGTCGCTTGAACTTAAAACAGCCTTAATCATTCTTTCACAAAGCTCCTTTCATTTAATGAATGCATATTCACCACTGTGACCAGTCAAAATGAAATTTGGATTAAGAACATAATATATTAATAATAATAGAGATAATTCACTATCTTACCAAAGTTCAAAACAGTAAGATACCATATAATAGGCAACGTTATAATAACAGTTCATATAATTTTATGTCATTCATAATTTAGCAAGTATTTCAGTATTTTGCCCTGGACAACACCAATCATCACCATCCTTGCCAGATAATGGATAATTTCCTAAACAAGCTTTATATAATAAGGCCTCATCAGCCACCTTTAAGAAAGTGATTAATGCTGGTTATGAAGTACAAGTGCATGAGACATTTTATAGCCAAATCTGCTGTTACAGGCAACCCCTGATTCATGAACATGCTCTTAACAACTGCCCACCTCTTGGGGGAGAAGAGAAGAGAGGAGAGAAAGTAAAGGAAGAAAAGAGTGAGGAACTGAGGCCATCTTTCTGGAACAGTGACCACCTGGGAAACGAACAGCCTAGAAACGTGCCTCTGTAACAGAGTGAAGATAGCTATCTACAAATGTACAGGTTATTAAATTACTGGTTCCCAGTTTGTCGGTGACACCTTCTGAGAAGACCCTGGTCCCAGCTAAGTAAAGATAACCCATTTCTTTCAAACTGATTTGTGATATATTTTCCCACAGAAACAAAAATATCATCTTAATGACATGCAACTGTACAGCTAAAATTTAGGGTACATATAGGGTTAAAACAGATTTGTGAGCAGGCCTGGGAACACAGCCAATATTTTTTATACTGTTTCAGTGAGGGGGGAAAATAAATGTGTTCTGAGTTCCAAACAGCTGCCTTACACATAAACTTTAGAAACACAACTGGCTCATATGCTGGAAACTATCTGTATATAGGTTAGGTTTCATGGGATTCAACTTGGCCCACGGCATTTCTAAATATGTTTAAGAATAAGTCACTTTATATTAGGCCTCTTCTACTCAGATGGTGCAGTTAAAAAGACCTCCAGCTTGTCCAGAGGTGAATGAGCTTGTTGAACATTTTATAAAATATACAGCAGAGTCAAAAGGAGGGCTTTAAGCTACCAGGCTACTTCTCTTTCTCTATGAATGGACTAGACTAAACTTTATCACCATGATTCACATCAATTTGGGAGTTGAAGCAGAAAGCCACTACTTATTTGATTTAGAGATCAGAACACTTTATATATACCCAGACCCTTCTAAACAGTACAACATGGTATTTTTTCCCCAAAATTAAGAGAAATTGGAGTTAATTTATGAGAATTTCAAAATACTAGCTAAGATTATCTGCAATGCTTTCTGGGAACCCAGAAAAACATGAATTAAGAATCAATTATAAATGTTCAGTTTAGTTCAGTTCGTCAGTCATGTACAANATTCAATAAATATATGCAGAATGAAAAATTAAATAAATAAATGAGAGGCTCCATATCCTCAGTTCCACTCAAAATGATAGTAATCTCATCAAGGTAAAACATTTCTTAAAGTTGAACTTCAGTTCAGTTCAGTTCAGTTCAGTCGCTTGAACTTAAAACAGCCTTAATCATTCTTTCACAAAGCTCCTTTCATTTAATGAATGCATATTCACCACTGTGACCAGTCAAAATGAAATTTGGATTAAGAACATAATATATTAATAATAATAGAGATAATTCACTATCTTACCAAAGTTCAAAACAGTAAGATACCATATAATAGGCAACGTTATAATAACAGTTCATATAATTTTATGTCATTCATAATTTAGCAAGTATTTCAGTATTTTGCCCTGGACAACACCAATCATCACCATCCTTGCCAGATAATGGATAATTTCCTAAACAAGCTTTATATAATAAGGCCTCATCAGCCACCTTTAAGAAAGTGATTAATGCTGGTTATGAAGTACAAGTGCATGAGACATTTTATAGCCAAATCTGCTGTTACAGGCAACCCCTGATTCATGAACATGCTCTTAACAACTGCCCACCTCTTGGGGGAGAAGAGAAGAGAGGAGAGAAAGTAAAGGAAGAAAAGAGTGAGGAACTGAGGCCATCTTTCTGGAACAGTGACCACCTGGGAAACGAACAGCCTAGAAACGTACCTCTGTAACAGAGTGAAGATAGCTATCTACAAATGTACAGGTTATTAAATTACTGGTTCCCAGTTTGTCGGTGACACCTTCTGAGAAGACCCTGGTCCCAGCTAAGTAAAGATAACCCATTTCTTTCAAACTGATTTGTGATATATTTTCCCACAGAAACAAAAATATCATCTTAATGACATGCAACTGTACAGCTAAAATTTAGGGTACATATAGGGTTAAAACAGATTTGTGAGCAGGCCTGGGAACACAGCCAATATTTTTTATACTGTTTCAGTGAGGGGGGAAAATAAATGTGTTCTGAGTTCCAAACAGCTGCCTTACACATAAACTTTAGAAACACAACTGGCTCATATGCTGGAAACTATCTGTATATAGGTTAGGTTTCATGGGATTCAACTTGGCCCACGGCATTTCTAAATATGTTTAAGAATAAGTCACTTTATATTAGGCCTCTTCTACTCAGATGGTGCAGTTAAAAAGACCTCCAGCTTGTCCAGAGGTGAATGAGCTTGTTGAACATTTTATAAAATATACAGCAGAGTCAAAAGGAGGGCTTTAAGCTACCAGGCTACTTCTCTTTCTCTATGAATGGACTAGACTAAACTTTATCACCATGATTCACATCAATTTGGGAGTTGAAGCAGAAAGCCACTACTTATTTGATTTAGAGATCAGAACACTTTATATATACCCAGACCCTTCTAAACAGTACAACATGGTATTTTTTCCCCAAAATTAAGAGAAATTGGAGTTAATTTATGAGAATTTCAAAATACTAGCTAAGATTATCTGCAATGCTTTCTGGGAACCCAGAAAAACATGAATTAAGAATCAATTATAAATGTTCAGTTTAGTTCAGTTCGTCAGTCATGTACAACTCTTTGCGACCCCATGGACTGCAGTATGCCAGGCTTCCCTGTCCATCACCAACTCCTGGAGCTTACTCAAACTCATGTTGGGCTATCTCAGATACTATTAACATATGGAGTAGGTAAGGAGTAGAAGGCATAGAGCCATATAGGTCATTGACACATTGTCACAGTTTAGTGCTATAATTAACAGTGTCTTATTTGTTTATGAATTATTTTAATGCCTCAGATGAACAGCCCAAACAGTTGTCTACAGAGTCTGAAAATACTGTGAGCTATGTCAAGACCAGCTTGACTCCACCAGACATTTATGTACATTTCCCACGAGCTGAGAAAATAAAACAAGAAATGTCAGTGTTCTTTTAGAACAAAAATAAGAATAAAGCAGTGTTGAGCTGACTTAACTAAAGGGCTCCATCAGGGCCTGGAGCCTCTGAGGTAAACTAATCAGAAAAAGGGTCATCCTCTTGCTCTTTGTCCAGCACCCTTCTTCCTGCTATGTGGTCCTCTCTCACAGCCAGGCAGATGCACTCCATCCAATGCAAAGACCTATCTTCACAGCACAGCTCTTTCCACTTGGATGTCCTGACATCAAACTCACCACAGCAAAAAAAGACCACATTCAGCTTGTCTAAAACCAAACTCATCATTTGTCTCACAGATTTACTCCCCTACTTTCCATTTCTTCATCTGTGATTATCCCAGTATGTTTGGCTGGAAACTTGTTTGCTGCTTATAACAGAATTACCTAGAGACGTTTTGAAAATGTAGATATTTGTCCTTTCCCCATCCTTTCAAAATCAGAGCCTCAAAGAGTGTTACCTGGGAAACTTTTTACCAGCTCCTCAGACAATTCTAATGCACATACAAGCTTAAGAACCCCTACCTTAGATTCATCCTTAACTCATTCATCTAACATTACCTCCTTTCCCCACCAAAGTCCTCCTGTGACAGAGACCAAGACCCTAAAACCACAATTGCCTAAGTGATGTCAAAAACTTCTCAAAATTGAAAATTCTAAAAACATAATTTTTGTTTTCCCTGCCCTATAACCTGTCTTGACTTGCATGCTCAGTCGCTGAGTCATGTCCGACTCTTTGCAACCCCGTGGACTGCAGTCCATCAGGCTCCTCCATCCATGGGATTCTCCAGGCAAGAATACTGGAGAGGGGTGCTGTCTCAACAAACCATAATTAAAACTCATCTTCCTAAGTTTTGAGACTCTCTATAATGTGACCCCAAGCTATCTCTCTCTCTCTCCTCCCCACCCCTTGCCATGAACCCTCTAGTCCAGTCATAAATCCTCATTCAAATTCTTACTTCAGTTCTAGTGTACTCAGTCTGACATACTTTACCACAGACAACGGACCCCATAATATCCACTCCTCTCTTACCTATGTATCAGTCCCTCAAGGGAAAGTTTAAATCCCAAACTCCCTTCTTGGCTCTTAACACATTAAATTATTACAACTGATTTCAGGCATCGTCTGGCCTTCCATTTGCTCTTTAATTATTAAATTTTAAAAACTTTTTAAATTTAAGGATAATTGTTTTAAAATGTTGTGTTGGGTTTCTGCCATACAACAACATGAATCAGCCATAAGTATACATATATCCCCTTCCTTTTGAAACTTTCTCCGTCCCTCCCCCCAACCCCTATCCAATCCCTCTTGGTCATCACAGAGCACCAGTCTGAGCTCCTTTTGTTATACAGTAACTTCTCATTAGCTGTCTATTTTACACATGGTAATGTTTCAATTTGCAGAGCAGGAATAGAGATAAAAACTTAAGAGAAACAGACTTGTGAACACAGCAGGTGAAGGAGAAAATGGGACAAATTGAGAGAGTCACTCTGCATCTCTTGAACAACAATGTTACCAAAGCACTTTTTAAAACTCCCTCTCTTACTCAACAATAGCCAACACTGGTCTTTATTACCTCTTCAATTATGTCCAAATCCCAGGGCTGCACACAAACTTCCATCAGCTATATTATATCTACTAACGTCAGTTAGTTATTTAGGTTATATGCAGAGTACATCATGAGGAACGCTGGGCTGGAAGAAGCACCAGCTGGAATCAAGATTGCCGGGAGAAATATCAATAACCTCAGATATGCAGATGACACCACTCTTACGGCAGAAGGTGAAGAGGAACTAAAAAGCCTCCTGATGAAAGTGAAAGAGGAGAGTGGAAAAGTTGGCTTAAAGCTCAACATTCAAAAAACTAAGATCATGGTATCTGGTCCCATCACTTCATGGCAGACAGATGGGGAAACAGTGTCTGACTTTATTTTGGGGGGCTCCAAAATCACTGCAGATTGTGATTGCAGCCATGAAATTAAAAGACGCTTACTCCTTGGAAGGAAAGTTATGACCAACCTAGATAACATATTCAAAAGCCGAGATATTACTTTGCCAACAAAGGTCCATCTAGTCAAGGCTATGGTTTTTCCTGTGGTCATGTATGGATGTGAGAGTTGGACTGTGAAGAAGGCTGAGCGCCAAAGAAATGATGCTTTTGATCTGTGGTGTTGGAGAAGAAGACTCTTGAGAGTCCCTTGGACTGCAAGGAGGTCCAACCAGTCCATTCGGAAGGAGATCAGTCCTGGGATTTCTTTGGAGGGAATGATGCTAAAGCTGAAACTCCAGTACTTTGGCCACCTCATGAGAAGAGTTGACTCATTGGAAAAGACTCTGATGCTGGGAGGGATTGGGGGCAGGAGGAGAAGGGGATGACAGAGGATGAGATGGCTGGATGGCATCACTGACTCGATGGACATGAGTCTGAGTGAACTCCGGGAGTTGGTGATGGACAGGGAGGCCTGGCGTGCTGCAATTCATGGGGTCGCAAAGGGTCAGACACGACTGAGCGACTGAACTGAACTGAACTGAATGTCAGTTATACTCTCATATAAAAGGATCCTCTACCAACTCAAAATCTTGTATTTCTTCAATACCTAGTACAGAACTCAGCATCAACTGAATAGATAAGCATTTTGGTCCTTTTTTTATACTCTTAAGATAGAAAAATACCTTAGTAAACAAGAATAATCAAAATACACAAACACATGTATTATTTTTATGATGCAGTGAATGTCTTTTTTTACTTTATGTTTCACAACGGTCTCATTTTCACAGCACTTAAAAAAAGGAACAAAAATCTCAAAAGACAAAAAAGTGAAGGAAGTAAAATCTCAACATTATTTTAAATAACGGGAATACTGAGGAAATGGAGTAAGTCATTTCTACTTCTGTAGGGTTTTTCCCTAATTATTCTGTCCAGGAAATGGTTCTTTTCTCACCAATAAAAACCTATCATTTCATTGGTCTCTATATACAATGCAATGAAAAGTATACAGAACTTAAGTGTCAGAAGGTGTATATTAAATTCAGAATGGGACTTTTTGGCAAGACCCTCTGTCTCTCTAAGATTTGGTTTCCCAGTCAGTAATATGGTAGCTATCTGGCTCCATGACTTGCTAATACTTTACATTTAGATCATCAAAAGCCTGAACTATTCTATGTACTCTCAACCTATCTTCAGATTAATCTTCCTCATGGCCAGGCCAGTACACACTCATCACATATCTGGTTAACTGACCATTCATTTTCTTCTTGCTCAAGAAAGAGCTTTCTTGCTTTCTTCTTTCCTGAGAAGAAAAACCAAATCCAGGAAACACAGCTGGAACAACTTAGTATCCTAACCACTCTGCTAATGCTAGAAAAATCATAAATCTATTATTCATGGGATAATGCTTAGCTACTTGTGACAAATTGAAGGTTGAGAAAATAACTGCACAAAAGCCGCCATCCCAGCTGAGTCAGGCCAAGGTAGAGGTCACTGCCAGAGAATGAGCGGCCTGTCATACTTGTAGTGAAAAAAAAGTCTTAACGGGATAAGTTAAAAACGCATTGTTTCATCTAAGAAAGGTTGTTTCCTTCCTCTCTGTTCTATGTTTCATTTGCATCAATGTAATAAATTATGAAAGCCAAGGTCAATATAAGTCTCTCCCACTTACAGATTTGGAACCAAAACTCAGAAGAGACAAACTGCCTAATTAAAGTAACAAGACCCCGAAATAATATGTATGGCACAAAACCAAAGATGTATTAAAAAAAACCAGATAACTGCATTCATGAATTAAAATTAAGCATTATCATTCATGTCCTATGGTCATCTTCTGTGTGTGTCTTGGCCATCATGACCAGGGAAGAAACATCCCCATAATTTCATTTTAAAACAATCCATTAGGAGAATGTAAACTAGGTAATAAATTATATATCAGTATTCAAGAAAATAAGATAAAGGGAGTTTTTAATGATGGAAGGCTTTCTTTAAGGCAAGCTTTAAAGCAGGCTTTAAAGGAAATGATGGTTATAAAAGACAGGGAAGAACTTAGGAGGGGAAGAGAGAATTCTTATATCTTGAGCAATTTAAAAACTCCTGGAAACTTCATGATGAGCAAAGTTACTTGTACTTTTGTTTTCAATAACACTAGCGAGCTTTTAGCACTTCAGTGAGACTATCGGCTCTACAGGCTAGAGCAACGCTCAGCACACCATTTCCAGCTGCTGTTCTGTTTCTCAAGTGACCCAAGATCACGTGCAGACACTCCGTGGGATATCACCATGGTTACTACAGATTACCACCCACCGAGGATTCCAAAATTACATACACCTGACAGCTACAAGGCGAATAGAAAACTGAAGTCTCTGAACAAAAGCAAGACACAATGAGTGAGGAGAACATCAAACTAAAAAGCTTCTTTCAGAGCAAAGAAAACAACAAAATGAAGAGGCAACCTATGGAATGGGAGAAAACACTAGCAAACTATCCATCTAATGAGGGTGAGCATCCAAAATATATAAAGAACTCAAACAACACAGTAACAACAACAGCAAAAAACTAGAATATTATACAGCCATGAGAAAGAAGGGTATCTTAACCACCAGTGAAATGAACAAACTGACATGAACAAGCCTTGAGTACATTATATTAAGTAAGGTTAAGTCAGACAGAGGAAGACAAGCAAGGCACATGAACACTTATAAGTGGAATCTAAAAAACTCAGGCTTACAGAAAAGGAGAGTAGGTGGTGATTACCAGGGGCAGAGGGGTAAGGAATTAAAAACATACTAGTCAAAAGGTACAAACTTGCAGTTAGAAGATGTATACCTGGAATATATTTGGAGATAACTTCATTCTGAAGCTTTCCCGCCTAGGGACCCTCAGCCAAGGTCATTTCCACATTTCTTTATGAGGAGATATGAGACTACTAAAAAATTAAATTATTATTAAATAAAGGAAACATGTAAATACTAAAAAAAAAAAGAGAGAGAGAGACTATTAAACAAAGCTTAATTTCTTCTTGAAAAAAAGAAAACTGAATTTTCCCAAAATGATTGCCAACAGTTTTGAAGGTAACTAAAACAGTTGAAGAGTTCAAGTGAGAGTTAAGAGTTATTTTAAGCTTAATCAGTTCATTCTACATTCTTTCACAGTGAGAAAAATAACCAAGAAGTCTGGCAATGAATAGTAAAAAGAAAAATGTTGCTGTTCTTTCCTTGCTTGGTCAACTTCAACAATTCATTCACCAACGTTTTAAGCACGAAATAATCACCAAGTAGCTTTTGTTATAAAATGCCATTTAGTCATTGATCCACTTGGCTGAGTTGCTGATGGCTCTTAGGCTCTTAGGCATCATTTCCACGAAGGGGTTTTCCCAGACCTTCTTGCACCTGCGCATACACTGGAGGAGCTACCACTCTGCAGTGGTCCAACAGCGTTCAGTGATTCTCATCCTCCTCTGGGCGTCCACAACACAGCTTCTAACTGCTGGCTGTTGGCTCTGCTTTTCCTGCCCCTCACCTACCTACCTAGTAGTCTCTAGGCTTCCCTGAAGACTCACTGTCCCAGTGCTTGCACAAATCTCTCAGATACTTAACAAATGTTTGGTGAATGAGAAAACACACACGCAAATACACACACAAAGAGCTGAAGAGTTTAAACGGATCTTCCAACTGAAATCTTACTTGCCATACAAGGAAACAGAGGTATAAAGGTTCATTTAAATACTAGAGCCAGGATTAAAAATACCCATTTCCACTACTCAAAGATGCTGCTTTTATATTAGCTCATTTATCCAAAATGTTAATTACTTTTAACAAAGTAAAATTGGTATTTTTAATTACTATGTACTTCTAGATACACACCCAAAGAAATGGAAACATATGCCCCTACAAAAATGTACATATGAATATTCATAAAAGTCAAGAAAGGGAAAGAATTCCAAATATCCATAGACTGATGAACAGATAAATTTAAAAGGTGTATCCATATACTGGAATATTATTTGGCCATAAAAAAGAATAAAGTATTGATGCCTAGTACAACATGGATGAACCCTGAAAGCACTTTGCGGAGTGAAAGAAGCCAGACACAAAAGACTACAATACTGTGTAATTTTATTTATATAAAGTGTGCACAACAGAAAGATTAAGGTACGAAAAAATACATCAGCAGTTGCCTAGGGCTGGGGTGAGAAGAGTATGGGGAATGGTTGGTACAGGGTTCCTTTCGGGGCTGATGAACATTTCTAAAACTGACTACAGTGATGGATAAATATCTATACACTAAAAACAATTTATGGCATATGAATTATAGCAATAAAGCCATTATAAAAACTAGTAACTATAACTGAAAGCTGATTTCTTTGGCACATTAGAATTTAAAATTCTCATATACAAATTTTCATTCCATGCCTCACTAATACAAGTTAAGTGCTGCTTAACTGGTAAGCCCAAAATTCATTTCAAATGTCTAAAATGTCATGTTTAAGTCATAAAAACACTACTTATATTTAAAGAAGTTTTGATATTAAATTTCATTTTAATATTTTCAGAATTGCTTGTTCATATGAAAGTTATACTGTTATGTAAACCTGAATGTTTGATTTCTCTAGCATCTTGAGATTGAGAGATTTTTGCTGTACTTAAATAATTCCTATTTGGAATGTTAAATGCTATGACTTCACATATTCAAAAATCAATTGTTTCACTGATTAACCATATATGAAGAGGAAGAAAGTCCAAGAAAGGAAATTTATTTCTCCAAGAGCTACTACTTATTACCCTGTTATTCTGTGGCAAGTCTTCTACTGACACTGAAACTCACAGGTACAGAAATTCAAAGGGACCTGTGTTAATATGCTACTTTGACTACAGTGGGAAAATACTTAGTCCTTTTCTGCTGAAGTCAATGACACTTCAGTACTCAGACTTCCAAGATCAAGCCTAAAATCAAGGTGAGTTTCATTGCACTTAAAGCATATTTATTTTTTAGATTCCACATGCATCATTTCAGTGTATTTTTAAAATGCAAAATGATTTTGCAGGCTATTAGTCTGAATTTTCAACTGGAGGTTTTTGCTTTTTTTTTTTTTTTTACTTGAATACTTATCTGCTTATGAATAGAACTCTAGATTTTCTCCTTACAAGAAATAAATTTGACATTTCTTTAAACAGAAAAAGTTTTCTTATGGGGAAGAGGTTAAAGTAATCCAATTTAGGATCATATGTCATAAACCCCTAATATAGTGAAGAAAAGCTCCATTAAGCATTTATAATAATATTCAGTGGAATTTTCTTTAAACCCATTAGTTTTCAGTGATAACCAATATAATATCTCACCATCTTGCTTAATCAAAAAGCTCTTTAAAACTCTAAGGACAGTAAAGCACTAGAGTTAATAGTATATACTTTAAAATTTAATCAATAACCAATATCTTGAGCAACAGTACATTTTTGTGACAACAAATTTTAGGAACAGTAAACTACACTGAAATACAGCATGAGCTAATTTGAGAACAAATTAGGCATTCAGCAGTATTTTTTATATTCTAATCTATATTAAGGATGGATGGATACCCAGGTAGACTGAGCCAAATAAATAAATAAATAAATGAACTAACTGAATCGGAGAGACTGAGTTCTGACACGCTTGATAGCTGATAAGATTTAAATTAAGAAAAGAAAAAAAAAAAAGACTAGAGGATTAGTCAAAGTAACAGATAAGTCATATAATGACCATTCAGATATTTATGAACACTGTCAAGGCAAAATGAGCATCCTCTGACATACTGACCCTCAGATTGTACCTAAATACACTGGATTAAGAGTCTGTTTTAGGATATGTGCTTAGATCACAAGTTAAACCAGTGTGCTAAAGGATGAGGGCAAACATTTTCCAAATACTTGAATTCAAACTTTAAATAGTAATTTCCTGCCAAAGAGGCCTTTTACATCCAAATTTGGCAATATTCACTACCACAGCGGGTACAGATATTTACAAATAGTTTTTGCAAAGGGTGTACCAGTCATTTCTAAAATAGACCTTAACCTCTTAGATGTTCCACCTTCCTATAAATAACCGTCTAGAATTCCTGAATTTATCTAATTGTACTTTTATATAGGAACCCCATAGCTTTTCTTTTTGTTTAAAAGATTATAGATTTTCTACTCTGAGTTAGTCTGAGCTAAGTGACTCAGGATAGTAATTTTTTATTTACTTACTAATGAAACAGGAATAATACCTGTCATATGCAACCCACTGAGTTACCAGAATAATACTCTGACTATGAGTCTTGATACCATTTTGAAAAGCTAAAATATTTGCTACAGCCAAAAGATCCCTCAATTATAGGAAAGAAATAAACTAACACTGTAAGGTTCGAGTTTCTCTTTCAGATATCAAAGAAAAGAGCCTTGTCCTCTACTTTAGTCATGGTGAGCCTACAAATTAAACTAACAGAAGACAGGGTGACAGGAGAAAAGATATACAAGTTTTATTAGTGTTTTAAGTGCATCGGAGGTCACAGAAAAGAAGTAAAACTCAAAGACGTGGCTAGACTCAAGGGCCTATATACCATTTCAACAAAAGAAAGAAGGTTCAAACTTTGACGGGCGATAAACTATGGGTGAATGACCTGGAAATACATGGGGGGAAGGCTATGGAGAATCAGGGCTATTTTAATAAGGTTTATTTGTGCAGACTCACCCCAGGGCTGACTCTCCAAATCCAGTGACAAGTGTCTCTCTCTTCTTCATTGTACAGAAGTGGGGATACCTTCACAAAGGAAATTTATATCCTGCTTTTAGGCAGACAAGGGGAGGGCAGAGAACTCTTCCTGCATCTGTTGACTATTTCCTTCAGCTCAAAATAATCCTGATGCCAAACTGGCATATTTGGGGATAGCTTATCCTAATCCTCTTCAAGGGCAAATATGTCACTTTATTGGCCAGTTTTGTTTCCTTCCTATGAAGCAGAGGAAAGAGAAGAGAAAGTCAGGAAGGTAGTGAACTCAGGAGCTTCCTTTCTGGACTAGGAACATCATATCATTACTCAATTCTTGCCTTCCCCTAATCAAATTCATTTCCATAGAGAAACGGCCACAGAAGCCTTTAAGGGGATGCCAGCTCTATAGAAAGTGCATCTTCCTCTGCCAACAAGGGAATCTACAAAATTTATCATGGCAATTTAACAAATGCTTTTCTACTACATTAGCAGGGAAAACAAGCAAACGTGAGGAAGAAACATATTTTTTTAAAGGAACACAACTCCAAGTTATTTCCATTTATCCTCTGCCATGGCAGGAAAAGAGGTCTGCCTCAGAACAGATCTAGATTCAAATTCTGGCTCCATCATTTAATAGTTTTAAGACCTCTGACAAGTTGTTAACCTTACTGAACCACTGTCTCTTTATAAACTGTCTATAAACAAAGACACTTTATGAGGAACTAATAATACCTACCTGGCAGGTGTATGGTTAAGAATGAAATTATTATAAGTAGGGTAGCATATGTAAAACCTTGTTGGTAGGACTTAGTGTGACTTCCTTTATTGTCCCCTACTTTCTAAAAGGATTTTGAGTTCTCTCTTCATTGCATGTTGACTTAAACTAAAAGGAGGGCGCCCTAGGTAGCACTAGCAGCAAAGAACCCACCCATCAATGCAAAGGCCATGAGATGTGGGCTCAGTCTCTGGGTTGGGATGATCCCCCGGAGAAGCAAACGGCCACCCCCTGTAGTAGTCTCATCTGGAAAATTCCATGGACAGAGGACCCTGGCAGGCTACAGTCAGTCCATGGGGTTTCAAAGAGTCGGACATCACTGAGCTAAGAGGGACAGAGACTATCATTATATCATAAAGATACCATATGATTAGCATCAATGTACCTTTTAAGAGTATTTTCTTTTTTCACCCCTAGTACAGAGGACATCTATACAACACAAATCCTTAAAGAAGGGTTAGGAGTCAAGGCTATGGTTTTTCCTGTGGTCATGTATGGATATGAGAGTGGGACAGTGAAGAAAGCTGAGCACCGAAGAATTGATGCTTTTGAACTGTGGTGTTGGAGAAGACTCCTGAGAGACCCCTGGACTGCAAGGAGATCCACCCAGTCCATTCTAAAGGAGATCAGCCCTGGGTGTTCTTTGGAAGGAATGATGCTAAAGCTGAAACTCCAGTACTTTGGCCACCTCACACAAAGAGCTGACTCATTGGAAAAGACTCTGATGCTGAAAAGGATTGGGGGCAGAAGGAGAAGGGGACGACAGAAGATTAGATAGATGGCTGGATGGCATCACTGACTCGATGGACATGAGTTTGGGTGAACTCCGGGAGTTGGTGATGGACAGGGAGGCCTGGCGTGCTGCGATTCATGGGGTCACAAAGAGTCGGACATGACTGAGCAACTGAACTGAACTGAAGAGACTACCAAAGTTCACTGATCATCGGATAATTTTAATATCAGTAAGATTTCTGTGCTCTTCCCAGAAAGAACATTACAAAAAATTCCACCAATTTCAAAAGTCTTTAAAGTTTGGTAAAAAGATATTTAATTATTTAACAAGCCAAAGAAATACAAAGTTCAATCAAGTATCACAGTCAACATTCTATACATGACCAAAACAGGGTTATGGGCATGCAGTTAAGAAGGGACTAATTTAATATGCTCCTGTCATCTATAAATAGTTTAATTAATGTGTCTGTGACAAGAACCGACGAGAACCTGACAAGCATCCAGTTCAAATTCCTCATGTAGGGTCAAATG
Source organism: Oreotragus oreotragus (assembly GCA_006410675.1). Taxonomy (NCBI): domain Eukaryota; kingdom Metazoa; phylum Chordata; class Mammalia; order Artiodactyla; family Bovidae; genus Oreotragus; species Oreotragus oreotragus. The sequence goes on from SJYX01020371.1 coordinate 586,374, forward strand.
TTTGAGAAAACTGCTTGGGATGATATAACATTGAAGAGATTTAAATTAAATGTGAAAATATTTAGGAGATGCAAACTCATTACTATTTTATGATAAGCTCAATTATATTTTAAGTATTTGTAACACTTAAGATAACCTGACCTATTAAGAGTGATAGGTTAAGAGTCGGACATGACTGAGCAACTGAACTGAACTGAAGAGACTACCAAAGTTCACTGATCATCGGATAATTTTAATATCAGTAAGATTTCTGTGCTCTTCCCAGAAAGAACATTACAAAAAATTCCACCAATTTCAAAAGTCTTTAAAGTTTGGTAAAAAGATATTTAATTATTTAACAAGCCAAAGAAATACAAAGTTCAATCAAGTATCACAGTCAACATTCTATACATGACCAGAACAGGGTTATGGGCATGCAGTTAAGAAGGGACTAATTTAATATGCTCCTGTCATCTATAAATAGTTTAATTAATGTGTCTGTGACAAGAACCGACGAGAACCTGACAAGCATCCAGTTCAAATTCCTCATGTAGGGTCAAATGTTTGAGAAAACTGCTTGGGATGATATAACATTGAAGAGATTTAAATTAAATGTGAAAATATTTAGGAGATGCAAACTCATTACTATTTTATGATAAGCTCAATTATATTTTAAGTATTTGTAACACTTAAGATAACCTGACCTATTAAGAGTGATAGGTTTAGCCTTGTAATTCCAATTAAAATACAAAATAGAGTAATTGACTTAGACCAGTGATTATAAATAGAAAACTCACTAGCATGATACAGAGTGTTGACATATTATGGGAACTATAGAGTCACCATATTTGTAGTTTAATTTGTGAGATGTATAGGAATTATGTTGGTTTTCAGAAAAGCACTTAAATACAATAAATTTTATATGAATAGTTTTAAATGGTTTAAGGTGTTTGAGTATGTAAATATGACAAAATATCATTCAAAACCTTTAATCATTCAAAAATTTTAACAGTCTGATATGACAAGAATAAGATAATTTATATGCTAAACTTATAAATCAAAGGCAAAAGTAGAAGCTTAAATCTGTAACTTTAAATATCAATTTTTAAAATCAATATAATCCTTGGATAATTTTTCTGTATAAAAAACTATGCTCCGGAGTATCAAAAGCACCATATCAAATAAAGTAAATTTAATGAAAGGCTCTGAAAGTGGCTACTTTTTCTATAGAATGTGAATTCACAGAATCCCATAATTATAGGTGGTTACTAAATACTAAAGGCATAAGTAAATGATTCTTTCCAAACTATTCTTGTGCCTTTTAATGTGTATACAAAGTAAATCTAGAGTGCCCTTTCACTGTCATTTTAGATTTAGTATGGATATAAATGAAAACTTTTACTCTACTTTTCAGTGGTTGTTTATTAACTATTTTCATTAACTCTGTACTAAGTCATTCATTAACTATTTTCCCAACTTTGTAATCTGTAAAAATATGTAACTATATTCAACCTTGGAATATAGTTAAGCCATACTGCTATAAAAGCCCTAAAGGGAATTTGGGCAGCAATACAGAAAATGTCTCTTTTCTTTCAAAATAACCAAGTCAATTAAAAAAGGAAATTGATTACATAAGCTGGGATTATAGTCAGGTTTCAAATTTTATGAATGGAAATATATGTATAATTAATATAACAAGAAAGCAAATATACTAGCAAAGCTTAATATTGCTGATGACAATGAAACTGCATTGACCTGAGAGCTTTCATTATATTCTGGGACTTCCCTGGTGGCTCAGATGGTAAAGAATCTGCCTGCATTGCAGGAGACACAGGTTCAATCCCTGGGTTGCAGAGATCCCCTGGAGAAGGGAACAGCAACCCACTCCAGCATTCTTGCCTAGAGAATTTCATGGAGAGAGGAACCCGCGAGGCTCCAGTCCACGGGGTTGCAAAGAGTCAGACACGACTGAGTGACTTTCACTTTTGCTATATTTTAGGGCTCAAATATCATTTATTCCCATAATAATTCAGTGTCATTATAACAAATAATGATTAAAAAAAAAAGTTTGAACGAGAAAATATACACATTCAGTTAGGGAACATTTTTGAGCACCTATCTTGTACTAGGTACTGACTGACCTAGGCCCTGAGGATAAAGAGGTGAATGAGAGAGATAATGTCTCTGCTTGTCCTGGGGCAAAAATTCTAAAGGGACGGAAATAAATGAAGAAAACATCAGGTATTGATAAGTTCTATTATGGAAACGAAATGTGACATGACAGAGCCTAAGAGGCTAATTTAAACTGGAGAACAGGGAAGACCTCTAAAGAGGTGACATTTAGGCACAGTAACCTGGATATCCGGAGAAGGCAATGGCACCCCACTCCAGTACTCTTGCATGGAGAATCCCATGGATGGAGGAGCCTGGTGGGCTGCAGTACATGGGGTCGCTAAGAGTCGGGCACGACTGAGCAACTTCACTTTCACTTTTTACTTTCATGCATTGGAGAAGGAAATGGCAACCCACTCTAGTGTTCTTGCCTGGAGAATCCCAGGGACAGAGGAGCCTAGTGGGCTGTTGTCTATGGGGTCGCACAGAGTTGGACACAACTGAAGCAACTTAGCAGCAGCAGCAACAACCTGGATATCAAGAACCAGCCTTGCAGACATCCAGAAGAAGGGACGTTCAGACTCAACAGATGCCTAGTTCAAGGCCAGAAGCCAGTGCAAGCATAAAGGCCACAGTAACTGGAGGCAAATTTATAAACTCCTGATGCAACATGTCATTTACAAAATTTACCTCGCTTCTACGGTGCTCCTGGCAAGCGCTGAATCTACTGAAATCAGCAAATACATCACAGACCTTTTGCAAACAAAGTATACATTATGCCTTGCCTTGGGTGGGCACTTATAATTCATACTGGTAGCTGATTAATGATTAATAAAGAATAAGGGTTTATAAGCAACACTTCACCCACTGAATTACTTTCTAATCTAAAACAGACTATTGAGTCAAGTCAAGTCAAGTCACTCAGTCGTGTCCGACTCTTTGTGACCCCGTGGACTGCAGCCCACCAAGCTCCTCAGTCCATGGGATTCTCCAAGCAAGAATACTGGAGTGGGTTGCCATTTCCTTCTCCAGGGGATCTTCCTGACCCAGGGATCGAACCCAGGTCTCCTGCATTGGAGGCAGATGCCTTAACCTCTGAGCCACCAGACTATTAGCTACTTGCAAAATGTCTATCCAGAAATCATGACAACAGGCCTATCAAATCTACAGGCACTTTCTCATAACTTGGCCAAACATGGAGGGAAAAAATTATAATTGCTTTACTTAGTATGGCTTACCTCCTTCTATTACTTCTGTTCCTAGAAACAGAGGTGTGATAAGGGGCTTCAGCAAAGCAAGCTAAATATGATACCCCAGGTGCCGATTTTTAACTGTACCAAAGCTAATCACTATAGCATTCTTTGAAAGCAACTATATTTTATGCTTCAACTATCTGATGGAGTGCCAAGAATAAGACCACTATTTACAGATTAAACTTGCTGCAGTATAGTTTTAAAACAAAAGAAAAAGTACAAAAGAAACCAAATCCTATATTTTTTGCAAAATAAGAGATAAAACTTAGAACTTTGTGACTACATAAATGAAGTGTATAATGGTTATTAAATTCTGAAACATATTTAAACATGATAGAAAGCACTTTGATGTTTAATATTTGATTTGTAAAAAAGCGATCACATATACTGGTGTGTGGATATAAAGAACTGCAGGAAAGTGGTTACAACTACCTACATCTTCGAAATATTGACAAATGAAAATTCTGAATCTAAATTTTAGTGCTAGCTCATCTGATTGATTCCTATTCAAACAGTGATTGAAGACCTACTATGTACTGTGTGCAAGTATTGAGCCAGAGACTGTGAAATAAAGCAAAGTAAAATTTGCCTTCAGAGGGCGGGCAATTTATAACACAAACACTTTTTTTACATTAGGTAAAAAGTGGATACTCACCAAGAAAGCAAGCATAAATGAACACATGTGGATTCAGAAGGACAAAAAAAAAATACTTAATGATACCAGTTTGATGACAATTATTTGAATAAAGAAATCTAATGCATTTAGCACTCTCATTTACCAAAGCTGAGCTCACAGGGACAAAAATATATGTCCCAGAAAAATACCTTTTTACCACTGCTGTATCAATTTATAGAATTTCCTGCTGCTAAATTTTAATCAGTCCCACTACAGTACAACTTCTGCTAACTTAAAAAATTAACCACTGGGTAGTAACTTAAAATATGAAAGAAATCAGGTAACATTTCAGTACTTAAAGAATAATCCATTTGTTTAGTCAAATTAAATATGACAAAATAATATGAAATGCAAAACAAAGAATGAAAGATATCAATATTTTATATAAAATAAATGATTTAAAATTCTACTTTTGTGGCAAACAGGTGGCAGTTACATGTCTGTCTGAAAGTAAAACCAGACAAAGACTATTAATATTAACACTCAATACGTTTTCAGTAAGAAGGTTTCTTACTTGCAGCTAATTTTCTCCTGAAAGCTCGTGGAACAAAGCAACTCTGTCCTTTCTTAAATGCTGACTGCTACTTTCTTAGAACAGGAATTCAGATACTAACAAAATGGGCTGTCCTGGGAAATTAGACATGCCTACTGAAATGACTCGACAGTGTATTTAAAAGCAGAGACATCACTTTGCCAACAAAGGTTCATATAGTCAAACCTACGGTTTTTCCAGTAGTCATGTACAGATGTGAGAGTTGGACCATAAAGAAAGCTGAGCACCAAAGAACTGATGCTTTCAAACCATGGTGCAGGAGAAAACTCTTGATAATCCCTTGGACAGCAAGGAGATCAAATCGGTCAATTCTAAATGAAATCAACCCTGAATATTCACTGGAATATTGAAGCAAACTCCAGGATATAGTGAAGGACAGGGAGACCTGGCATGCTGCATTCTGTGAGGTCACAAAGGGTCAGACACAACTGAAATGATGGATTGCAAAGCTCATCCAGCAGCAGTTACTAGTGGAAGGAATCTAAGCAAGCTGGGAGCCAGCAGTAACTGGGGAACACAGCACGAGACTACAGGACAATGTGGACCGTGCTGTGACAGGTGCAGACTGGCAGAGAGGCAGGCAGGCCTGGCAGCAGACAGCCAGATCCCAGCTAAGGTTGCCAAGGCACCACGAAGGCAGGTAAGCAAACACAGGCATCGAGACAGTGGCTGCCAGTCCACGACGGGCGCAGAAAATCTAAGCCTTGCCAACTTGCAGCAGCACTGGCCTCTAAACCTAAGTGAGCTGGAAAAGTGGAGCAAGCCCATGGGAGACTGGTAGAATTTGAAGACACGTATCTCCAAATTCTATTGGAGGACACTGTGGACGGCTATCACAATGTCCAAACAATAAATACACAAATGAAGGGATTTTAAGTCAAATTTCTCCCTCAAATAAGCACTGCTTTTTTAAACCATAAGAAACAATACATTTATAATAAATGAATATACTGAAAATAGCCTTCCCTCCCCTTTTATGAGGAAATTCAGTGCTCAGACAATCAAGGGAAGTAAAGAAAATTAACACAAGGCAAGTTTGGATATTTTTAATAGGACAGCAATTAGAGAAAAGAAGAAATCACTATCCAGTGGGAACCAAAAGAAATAGGAGAACTATTTTGGGGTTAATTCTGTAATAGAAAAAAAGATTCTGAATCTCCTACAAGTTATTCCTGATTATCCATGCCAAAGAAAGAGTACAGGGGTTTGGATAATAGAAAGCAAGAACAATTATAAAAATCATTACACTGGGATATACATTTTAAGAAGAAAAATTTTATACTAAATTTGTTTTACTACAGTAGGAATCAAATAGTGTGCTATTTAAGATTCCTTAAAAATAAGCATAGAATTTCAGATAAAAAATATAAGAGGGCTAATATCAATGATCTGTTATTAAAGGAAATAAACTTTGGGGAAAAGGAAACTAATTCAGAGGAAAAAATCTGGAAAACATGAATAAACAATGAAAGAATAAAATGAAAAACAGGTATATAAATTGTATTAGGAAAAAAATTGTGTTAATAATAATTGTCTAATGTGATAAGTTTTTTGAAAGACCTAAAGTAGGGACAACTCTGTAATCACAGGAAGAGAGGTAATAAAAATTACTTTATAGCTCTAGAAAACAGTAGAAATACTGAATAACTTTAGACTTTGTTAAGATATTACATATATATATACATATATATATATACACAAAAATATATATATATATAATTGATTACTGAATTACATGAGGATTAATCCACACATAACTTATAGTCAGTCCTTCATATCTCAGGTTCCTGGCATTCATGGATCCAACCACTACAGACCTTCTAGTACTGTAGTATTTACTACTAAAATACACATGCATACAAATGAACTAAATTTTGCTGTTGTTCAGTGGTTAAGTACAGTTCCAGAGTTACCAATTAAAAAATAGACTCTATATCTTCCAAGCTAGTGGAAAGTACAAAACAAGTCAAAAGGAAAAGCTCAACAATTCATACCAAAAAAAAGGGGGTGGGAGAGAGAGGAAAGAGACAAACGGTAAATATGGGAGTGCACACAAAAAATGCTCAAAATAAACACAAGTCTATTAATACTCATAATAAATCTAAGGAAGCCAAACTCCCTATTTAAAAGAAAAATCTGATTTTAAAACAAAATCCAACACAATGTTTTTCAAAGGAAATGCCTAAAAAGCATAAGGACAAAAAAAAGTCTTCAAGTAAAAAGATAAAACAAGATATATTAGTCTGCAAAAGAAAGCTGACATAGCTATATATTTATATCAGAGATAAGATAACAAGCAGAAACAGGGAAATGACAAGTAATGATAAATAAAGATTGATTTAAAAATTATAGAGGAAAGTGTAACAAGTTAAAACTAACATATACTTTAAAGCAGTTTCAAAAATACATAAGCTAAAACATTATCAGTGAGAAAGCATAATTCTCTCACTACTAATACAGAAAGCTATCAACAATAAAACACTTAGCAAAGATATAAAATTCAACAACATAAGAATCAAACGAGTTAATGTGTACATATAGAAAATAGTCATCATGAACTAGAGACCTTTCAAATACACAGAGAATGGCTACAAAAACTGATCATAACTATGTTTCAAATCTACTCTTAATTTAAAAAAAAATTAGTATCATAAAGTCCATATTCTACGATCACAAGGCAAAAGTGAAATTGTTAGTTGCTCAGGTGCATCCTGACTCTTTGTGACCCCATGGACTGTAGCCCACCAGGCTCCTCTGTCTATGGGATTCTCCAGACAAGAATACTGGAGTGGGTTGCCATTCCCTTCTTCAGGGGATCTTCCCAACCAGGGATTGAACCTGGGTCTCCTACATTGCAGGCCAGATTCTTTACTGTCTGACAATGCAAGTTCACAATAAATAATAAAAAATAAATGGGAGGTGTGCATTAGAAAATTTTAAAACATACTTTTAAATAATATGTAAAAGTAATCACTATAGAAATCAGAAAATACTTACATAGGAATAATGAAGACATATGAACATAAAAATTTGTGAAATTAGCTAAAGCAGTATACAAGGTAAAATTTAGTTTTAAAATTTTGTATTAAAAAGAAAGGCTGAAAATTAATGAGCTAAGTTTGAATTTAAGTTGTAAATTCAAACTAAGAATTTATTTACAAAAAGAACACCCAAAAAAAGAAACATGGAAGAAAAACATAAATAGAAATTAATGAAACAAAAATAATAGGAAAGATGAATGGAAACAAAAGTTGATTCTTTTGAAAACACTAAAAATATTACATACATCTGCAATAAATTAATAAGGCATAATAACAATATTAAGAACTACAGTTAGAGCAGAAATGTAAAAAGAGAAATTATAAACAGCTTTATGGTAATATTTTTGAAAACTAAGACAAAATGGGCAATTCTCTAAAAAATATAACCTATCAAAATTGACTCAAAATAGCATTAAACATAAGAGTGCTATAATCTGTAAATATACTCAATGAAACTTTTAAATTTTCTCACAAAAGAAAATGCCTATGTGGTGTTATAAAAACCTGAATCCAACGCTGAAGGAAGAGGTCAATGCAGTGTTATACAACCATTTCAGCAAACAGCAGAGGAACCGCTCCCAGGTGGAGCAGGAGACGCACACCCTTACTAACCAAAGCCATGCAAGGACAGTGGAAGGGAGGAAAGCTACGAGGCCCGTCCAAACACTGCCGCAAACCGCCTGCACAAAATAATAGCAGATAGAATCAACCAGTGAATAAATAATATAAAATACATTAGACATTAGATTCATCCCCAATTTATCCAAGAGTGGTTTCACATCAAAAACACCTCAATATAATACAAGGAGAGGTCCTATAAGATCATGCAAATAGGTACAGAAAATAAAATTCAATGAAATTTAATATTCATTCAAGATTTAAAAGCAAAACACCAAATAAATGGCAACTGAATAGAACTTTCTTATTCTGATAAAGGATATCAAAGAATATAATAAACAGCATAAGTAGTGATAAAATACTAAAATAACTTCCTTTAAAATTAGAAGCAAGACAAACCAGTCACCACCTCTGGCTATATTTGAAGGGGGTCCAAGTAAGACAAAAATTTAAAAAAAGACAAAGATCCTATGGGCTTAGAAAAGAAGAAGTAAACTACCATTATTAAACTATTATGTGATCATCTTTTTAGAAAACCAAAATAATCTGTAAGCAAATTATTATAATTACTAATAATTCAGAAGATCATCAGTCATTTTATATATCAATTGCCCTCTAATTTATAGACAAAAAAAAATTTATAGAAGCAACAAAAAATTTTAAACCAAAGTTGCATAATAACTTACAAAATTTACAAAGATATTAAACACCCAAAGAAATAGAAAGATATGAGTTATACACCTTTCCATAGTCACACTTGAAAATACAAAAATCTCCATAACCACACTAGAAAATTCAAACATTCTCTCAAACTTGATGTACAGATTCAGTGAAATGTCAATCAAGATGAAAAAAAGACTTTTGANACAAAATTTACAAAGATATTAAACACCCAAAGAAATAGAAAGATATGAGTTATACACCTTTCTATAGTCACACTTGAAAATACAAAAATCTCCATAACCACACTAGAAAATTCAAACATTCTCTCAAACTTGATGTACAGATTCAGTGAAATGTCAATCAAGATGAAAAAAAGACTTTTGAGAAATTTCACAAGCTGATTCTAAAACTGAACAGAAGAGCAAAGGGTTAAGAGGAGCAAAGCTGCTCTTCATGAACAACAACATGGTAGGGAAACTTGAATATCTGGTATCAAAACATACAGAAAGTGACAAAATGAGTTTGTGATTGAGATAGAAATAAGGATAAATCAATTATCAGAACAGAAGACAGACCCCAGAAACAGAAATCTACTTACACAGAAATGAGCATCAGGAAGACCTGGCCTAGTGCATTACCCTCGGGTTGACCAGCCAGCTCTCTGAACTACACTGAACTACATGAAATGCAAAACTGTCAACACCCATTATTCATACTCCAAAATGACAAGCAGAAATCTCACTCATCCTATCTTCCTAAGTCAAATTTGTGATTTATTTTTTAAGTATAAATGATTGAAGATAAGTGAATAAAGGCAGAAACAGTTGAGGCATATACTTTCCATAGAAACTTAATCCAACCAGACAAAAACATTTTAGGGTTTTCAATAATTTTTGCATAAAGGAACCCTGACGATAAAATGTTTAAGAATTTCTGCTTTTAAACAAAGATGGGGAGGGGTATCTTTAAAAAAAA
>SJYX01020371.1:596817-637886 GCA_006410675.1 Oreotragus oreotragus
AGAGTGAAGTAAGCCAGAAAGAAACACACCAATACAGTATACTAACGTATATATATGGAATTTAGAAAGATGGTAATGAGGACCCTGTATGCATGACAGCAAAAGAGACACAGATGAACCACAGTATTTTAACAGAGCAGTACCACAGTGGAGAGAACAAATGACCCTGACATGACACTCTGTGATTTACTGTGCTCCGAGGCCCTCTCTAAACTTGTTTCCCCCATCACCACCCCACCAAACCCCAGGTGAGCCTCCTGCCCTTTTATAGACATCAGCACACATCATTCAGTGAATTCCTACCACTGTCTAAGCCACTGACTGGCCTAATCGAGATCTCAAGGTACCTAAAGTAAGTCACAGTTGCCTTTTATTTTCAGTCAGTTCAGTTCAGTTGCTCAGTCANGGTGAGCCTCCTGCCCTTTTATAGACATCAGCACACATCATTCAGTGAATTCCTACCACTGTCTAAGCCACTGACTGGCCTAATCGAGATCTCAAGGTACCTAAAGTAAGTCACAGTTGCCTTTTATTTTCAGTCAGTTCAGTTCAGTTGCTCAGTCATGTCCAACTCTTTGTGACCCCGTGGACTGCAGCACACCAGGCTTCCCTGTCCATTGCCAACTCCCAGAGTTTACTCAAACTCATGTGCATTGAGTCGGTGATGCCATCCAATGATCTTATCCTCTGTTGTCCCCTTCTGCTCCCACCTTCAACCTTTCCCAGCATCAGGGTCTTTTCCAGTGAGTCAGCTCTTTGCATTAGGTGGCCAAAGTATTGAAGCTTTAGCTTCAGCATCAGTCCTTCCAATGAATATTCAGGACTGATTTCCTTTAGGATAGACTGGTTGGATCTCCTTGTAGTCCAAGCGACTCTCAAGAGTCTTCTCCAACACTACAGTTCAAAAGCATCAATTCTTTGGTGCTCATTATAGTCCAACTCTCACATCTATACATGACTACTGTAAAAACTATAGCCTTGACTAGACAGACCTTTCTTGGCAAAGTAACATCTCTGCTTTTTAATATGCTACCTAGGTTGGTCACAACTTTTCTTCCAAGGTGCAAGCATCTTTTAATTTCATTTCATGGCTACAGTCAACATCTGCAGTGATTTTGGAGCCCCAAAAAATAAAGTCTGTCACTGTTTCCACTGTTTCCCCATCTATTTGCCATGAAGTGACGGGACCAGATGTCATGATCTTCGTTTTCTGAATGTTGAGTTTTAAGCCAACTTTTTCACTTCCCTTTTTCACTTTCATCAAGAGACTCTTTAGTTCTTTACTTTCTGCCATAGCATGGTGTCATCTGCATGTCTGAGGTTAGTGATATTTCTCTCAGCAATCTTGATTCCACCTAGTGCTGCATCCAGCCCAGAGTTTCTCATGATGTACTCTGCATATAAGTTAAATAAACAGGGTGACAGTATACACCCTTGTATTTTATTTTGGGTATAAGCCTTTTATTTTGGGTAATCCCATTCGTGTTCTATTTGAGAGCCATAGCATTCACCCTCTATTCTGAAGCCCTTCCCTGAGCTAACCTGCAAGGTGTCCCATTTGCTGCTTCATACTTCAACCAGAGTCAGAACCAGCAAGAAATCTGAGTAGTATCCTTCCTAATATAACCACTGAACCAAACAGGCCTTACAAAATTCACCCCTTATTATCCCTTGTCCATCCTACATTAGTCGGTGAATGTTAATGATCTGTGGGGGTGGGAACAAAAAGGCAATTGAAATTTTCAAAAGAATTAGACACCAACCACCAAAGGTAAATGCTAGCCCTTGAACTGACCCCGTCTAAACCCAGCAAAGCTCTCCAACAGGTCTCATCTTCTGTTGGTTCTGCTGACTCTAGTCAAAACTGAAAACAGATGGAAAACCTTATGTTTTTCTCTTTCAAAAAAATGTTTCACCACTCTTCTTCAGTATTTAAGAATTTAAGGCCAGGGCTCTCCAAGAGTCATTGAGGTGTAAGTTACTCAGGGTATTCCTAGAGAGCTTTAGCATGCTCCTTTTAGAGAGGCACAGAAAAGCTTTCAAAACTTTGCTACAGTTTAGGTATCACTTTAGTTTGTGAAAAATCTCAAAACATTTTTTTCATGTGTACTTTTAAATTTTGTAAAGAATCTATGCATCATCTTAGCATCATATTAGATTTCTGATGATTACAAGTTCCCAGAATTAATTCTATGAAAGTCATTGATCTAGTAAAATAAATTAATATTCAGACTAATGAAACAAAATCCAAAAACCAAACTCTGTATTCATGCAAACCCTTTGTTAATGAGTTCTTTTATTTCTACTTACAGCGCTTTGTGCATGTCAACAGATTACTAAGAAAATATTTAACAGATTTAAACTGTTTTAACAAAACATATTTACATCTTTATTGATTCTTTTTCTCCAATATTTCCAAATTTTGAAACATATGTTCATAAGTAGTTTAGCCTATTTCAACTGATCCAGTCTAACAGAATGTGACTGTCTCCTTACTGTGACTAAACAGCAAGAGCATGTTTGTGAACTGGGCATAAACATGAAGGGACTAAAACGACGGTTTCATGCCAATTCCATACAAAGCAAAGTAAAAGACTGGAAAACTTTCAGTGAATTGGAACAAGTACAATGAATCAAATTATTTAGACATCCTCTCTGAAATATGTTCTTCCACTCCCATAAAATGTTTTCTCAAGGTTTCAGACTTAAATTATCCAGATAACCCTCACTATGTTCACTTGACCTTAAGAATCCCTGTCTTTTATATATGTCATGGAAAGAAGCCTCACAATCCACTGAAGAAGGTATCATCATCATCATTTTGTAAGAGGAAAGAAAAGCACAAGAGGTTAGGTAACATACACGAGGCGACGTAAGTCTGCAAAGAACTGCGGGACCTGAGCTGAACTCCTTTACTGTCACCCTACTCGGACTTTTTAAAATACGTATGTGTCTTATAAAAGTTAGGACATCACAGACCATCCCATCACACCCACGGGAACTGGGTGAAGAATCTAGACTTAGAACTTAAAATGTGATTAAGAATTTCAGTTTTTTTGACTGCTTGGAATCTAACTAGCCACACATCGAAAAGCCTTACCCTCAATGCCCTAAAATAATGGAGCTCAATTAAAATTCTACTATAGCTCTCAAAATCCTCTTCAGATGCAACCAGAATACCAAATCCAGATAATCTGCTATTTTGAGAAAAAGAATCAGAGTCCAACAAAGTATATACTAAAAATGAAGGCTAAAGAAAATGCTCTGAAAAGGAATTGGAATTTCTACAAATGAACAAATCTGTCAAAGAAATGTCTGATCACAAGGTCATCACTCTGGTTTTAGTCAAAGTTTAACTATAACGGCAAGTTTAGGAAATGGGAGAGTCCCCTTCTCCCTTGAGTAAAAATTAGCTGATCTAAACAACCAAAAGTCAACTCCAGAATGCTCTTTAAAAAAAAAAAAAACAAAAAAAAACAGAGAGAGAGCATATTTCTACTATAGTCACAAACTCCTTCAGTAATTAATTATATGTTAAATGTTCAGTCAGTGTGTAAAGAACACAGTGTTAATAACAGCTGGCCTGGATTCCTTTAAACGACATTAAAGAGACCCAACGGGGCAGGAGACCACAAAGGGCATACACGTGTCAGATGGGAGGGCAGAGAAGCCTGGACCAGCTCAGGGAAGAGGTGTGGCTGGAAACAGGGGTGGGAGACAGGCCAGGCCCTCATACAGACGGATGGACAGAGGTAACCATTTCACCAAGAAAACAAACTGAGAACTCAGCAAACGTGCATTTATGAAACATATACACCAGTTCTGATAAAATGTAGGTCACAATCTGGCCTTCCACGATTCTCTCAGAATCATGTTCCACTGCAAGAAATCTGAATTATCAACACATGACTCCAACCTCATTTCATAAAAATCTAGCATGGGCTTCCCTGGTGGCTCAGTGGTGAAGAATTGACACATTTATTCTGAAAAAAATAAAACGGATAATAAGGATTTTAGACTTTACTGACTATACAATGTCTTTTGCAGTGACTCATTCTGCCTTTAGAGTATAAAAACGGTCATAGAAAACACTTTAAGAATAGGCATGGCTGTGTTCTATAAGGCCTTAAAAACAGAGATCGAGATTTGGCCCAGGGGTCATAGTTCATCAATCTCTCTGTTTTAAATTATTAAATTATGATGACTTTTAACTGAGGTAGTTGGCTTATTCCTAGATAGGTTCATACTCTTTTTATACTCCCACCCAAGTCTAGGAAGTGCTTATTTCCTGTTGTAGAATACAGAAGGCGAACTAATTTGAAGTCAAATTAAACTCTGAGGGAGGTCTACAGCCTGGGGAAATTGACCTGCTATTAAAGCTTCTAAATTCCTGACTAGTTCAGGGATTAAGAATCAGAGAGAAATATTCTATCTTACTGAAAAGAAGCCTTTGACTGTGTGGATCACAATAAACTGTGGAAAATTCTGAAAGAGATGGGAATACCAGACCACCTGACCTGCCTCTTGAGAAATCTGTATGCAGGTCAGGAAGCAGCAGTTAGAACGGGACATGGAGAAACAGACTGGTTCCAAATAGGAAAAGGAGTACGTCAAGGCTGTATATTGTCACCCTGCTTATTTAACTTCTATGCAGAGTACATCATGAGAAATGCTGGACTGGAAGAAACACAAGCTGGAATCAAGATTGCCGGGAGAAATATCAATAACCTCAGATATGCTGATGACACCACCCTTATGGCAGAAAGTGAGGAGGAGCTAAAAAGCCTCTTGATGAAAGTGAAGGAGGAGAGCGAAAAAGTTGGCTTAAAGCTCAACATTCAGAAAACGAAGATCATGGCATCCGGTCCCATCACTTCATGGGAAATAGATGGGGAAACAGTGGAAACAGTGTCAGACTTTATTTTTTGGGGCTCCAAAATCACTGCAGATGGTGACTGCAGCCATGAAATTAAAAGACGCTTACTCCTTGGAAGAAAAGTTATGACCAACCTGGATAGTATATTCAAAAGCAGAGACATTACTTTGCCGACTAAGGTCCGCCTAGTCAAGGCTATGGTTTTTCCTGTGGTCATGTATGGATGTGAAAGTTGGACTGTGAAGAAAGCTGAGCGCCGAAGAATCGATGCTTTTGAACTGTGGTGTTGGAGAAGACTCTTGAGAGTCCCTTGGACTGCAAGGAGATCCAACCAGTCCATTCTGAAGGAGATCAACCCTGGGATTTCTTTGGAAGGAATGATGCTAAAGCTGAAACTCCAGTACTTTGGCCACCTCATGCGAAGAGTTGACTCATTGGAAAAGACTCTGATGCTGGGAGGGATTGGGGGCAGGAGGAGAAGGGGACGACCTAGGATGAGATGGCTGGATGGCATCACGGACTCGATGGACGTGAGTCTGAGTGAACTCCGGGAGATGGTGATGGACAGGGAGGCCTGGCGTGCTGCGATTCATAGGGTCGCAAAGAGTCGGACACGACTGAGCGACTGAACTGAACTGAAGGCATATATACAGAATCTAGAAAAATGGTACCAAAGAATTTATTTACAGGGCAACAATGGAGAAACAGACATAGAGAACAGACTTATGGACATAGGGAGAGTAACATGAAAACTTACATTACCATATGTCAAATAGACAGCCAATGGGAATTTGCCGTGTGGCTCAGGAAACTCAAACAGGAGCTATGTATCAACCTAGAAGGGTAGGGTGGGGAGGGAGATGGGAGGAGGGTTCAAAAGGGAGGGGATATATGTAGACCTATGGCTGATTCATGTTGAGGTTTGACAGAAAACAAAATCCTATAAAGCAATTATCTTTCAATAAAAATTAATTTAAAAAGAGAATTATAAGAACCAGGACCATTTCTGATCTTTTGACAAATGTAAACTAACTCACTGTGAAACAGGACAAATCAATGAAATTTTTCAAATAAACCTCATTAGGGAGGGTAACAGAGAAAAAAAGACAAATGGTAGTAAATTAGGAACACCTTTCTCCTGGTGACGATAGAAAGGCCAGAGTCAACACATTCATACCAAGAAAAAAAAAAAATGCGGGGAAATACCAGATACATCTAAATGGGGGTGGGGGGGAGAGACAGTAATTGTCTAAAATCTCTGATACATCTGACACTTAAAACAATCTTCTACTCTACCACAGTATCCCACGGTATTGAGAACCATGATGGACGTTTTGTGGGGTCAGTTCCCTTCAAGACTGGAAACTCTGGAGGTACCTGGAAAGGGAATTGACATTTCCCAAGTGCCTACCATATCCAAATCCCAAGTTAGGCATTCCACACTTATGACCTCCCTAAATCCTTCCAAAACCCTGTCTTAATATATAATACTATCTTCCTTCCACAGGTGAGGAACAGGGTCTCACAGAGATCAGATGAGGAAATGATCGATAAATCTGCCCTAAGTCAATGACTACAGTGTAACACAGAGAAGATGCTTGCAAACATCTGACTCTCAAACCTGTTTCTATTCACTCTACCATAATCCTAATTACATAAGCCTTCTCATGCATTGATTTCTAATTAGTAGAATTATCTCAAGAGACCTGTAAAGCATTTTATTCTGTAAGAAACCACACCTATGTAACTGGGTCATGCCAAGCTTCTGAAACTTAAGTTCCAAAGAGCAGAGGAGCTTCTCCTCATGATGATGGCTACAGATAACAGGAGAGCTATGCTGTCATGACCCAAATGCAAAGGAAAGAAACCACTGGAGAGTTAAAGAAGACTGCAAAGAGATAGGTCAGGACTTAAAGATTTGGATGCTGATTTCAAGTTAAATTCTTTTTTTTTTTTTTTGGCACATGGCATGCAGAACTTCTCACGCCCACTGCATTGGAAGTGTGGAATCCTAACCACTGGATCACATTTGTCCAGTTCAAATGTATTTTTAACTTTCAACCACTGTGTGCCCAGTGCTATGGACACAATAAACAATCACAATCTCCATCCCTGAGTGAAGAAGACAGCCTCATACTTACAATAAAATACGGCCCAACACTATGCTACAGGGACCCACGGGGAGCTCGGGGACTCTGGAGAGACAGAAACAACCCAGTTTGGAGGACAAGAAAGGACGTAACACTACTTATAGGAATCTGTCCCACAACAACACTCATGTGTGCACAAAATACATCAAGATATTAACTAGGAGAAAAATTGGAAATAACCAAAAATCCATCAACTGAGGATAGATAATACATTTCAGTATCTACACTAAGGAGCTATTTAAAAAGATGATACACGGGCATAGAATGACATCAAATGGCTTTAATTATCATACTATATATTAACTGAAAAAAGGGACATGAAGACCAAACATGGTCTTATGTTTACTTTTATATATGTAAATTTATTCAGATAATTCTAAGCATATATAAGAACCAAAGAGCCTCAGAACTGGAGAAATGATTTTCCCAAAGTCATGGAAGCAACTATGGGCTAGTCATTCATTAAACTGAAAATATTACAAAATTAATATTTGGTGATGAGCGACTGAGCACACACAATGCAAAGAAGCACACACACTCCTCAGTCATGTTAGCACTCAACTATTTTGAGTTGCTAGGGTATTCTTTGAAATAAATATATGTGTGTGTGTGTGTGTATGTATATATATATATATATAGGCTTCCCTGGGTAGCTTAACCAGTGAAGAATTTGCCTACAATTCAGGAGACCCCAGGTCGATTCTTGGGTCAGGAAGTTCCCTTGGAGAAGGGGTAGGCTTCCCATCCCAGTATTCTTGGGCTTCCCTGGTGGCTCAGACAGTAAAGAATCCACCCGCAGTGTGCAAGACCTGGGTTCAGTCCCTGGGTTGGGAAGATCCCCTGGAGGAGGGCATGGCAACCCACTCCAGTATTCTTGCCTGGAGAATCCCCATGGACAGAGGAGCCTGGCGGACAATCCAAGGGGTCACAAAGAGTCGGACATGACTGAGCGACTAAGCACAACACATATATTTGGGGCTTCTCAGGTGGCTTAGTGGTAAAGAATTTGCCTACCGATGCAGGAGACACAGGAGACACGGTTTCAATCCCTGGATAGGAAAGATCCCCTGGAGTAGGAAACGGCAACCCACTCCAGTATTCTTGCCTAGAGAATTCCATGCACAGAGGAGCCCTGGTGCACTGCAGTCCGTGGGGTTGCAATGAGTCAGACATGACTCAGTTGGACATGACTGAACACGCACGCGTACAACTTTAATTATTTCAGAGTAAAGTACTTTTGAAGATTTTTTTCACATGATCTTTGTTCGGGTTTCCGTGTTTATAAGCATTCATAAATACTTCCTACACAAATAAGATAGTTCTATTTGAATCTACAGAATAAAGAAGACAATGCACACAATAAGATAGAAATTAACAGGATGAAAACAGAGAATCTCTTAATGCTACTGACCTAAACCTGATTCGATGCTAAGAGCTTTTCCAGGCAAACAAAGGAATAAGGATGGAAATTTTTCTTTTCGATACTGATAAAGGAAAATTATTTTAGGAGCTGGAAGAGTCTTAAAAAGATCATCTAATAAGACTTTTATTTCCGGAAGAAGAAACTGAGGCTCTTCATAAAAAGATCACTCATACTAATGATTACCAATAGGAGAATATAGCTGGGAAAATCTAAAAGTATCTTCAAAGTCCACTTAACCTAGTTATTGAAGAAAACTACTTTAAGTTAGGCTTCATTATCCAAAAAGTCTATCTCTAGGGGTAGAGATTACTGTTCAAATCTCCTTTTCCAAATGTAAACAGAGCCTAAAATATTTACTTCACTCTTTTCAACTATTTAAACAAGAAAACAGAATGTTTCTAATTTTCTTATATTTTATGGCAATATAGTTATCATGAGACAGAAAATATAGCATGCTATAATCCCAACTGATTCAGAAATTAAAAGAAAATTTAAAATCCTAAGTCCCTGGTTTCTAAAATGAAATAGCAACAAGCTTTACTGAAAATTGAAACTACTTTATCAAAGCAGTACTTTCATTAATTGAATTCACTTTATTATAACCCAAGATCCATTATTAGTAACTTTCAGATTTCTGGGATAATCAATAGGGGAGGGGCAATAAGACAAACTGAACCTTTGAAATGCAATTTAAAAGAAAAATTCTGTTTTCAAAACTGTACAATTTTTCCCAAAGTTTGTTCCACCAGCCATGGGATGCTAAAAGATACCATGAAAAAGAATAAGGCAGGAAGAGAATATTTTTTTAATGTGACAGTGTGGTCTCCCTGAAGCCTCGAATAGGCTGATAGTCTTGTGACTCTCTAAGAAGGAGCTACGACATAAAGTATGGAGGAGGGCATGGCAACCCACTCCAGTACTCCTGCCTGGNAATAAGGCAGGAAGAGAATATTTTTTTAATGTGACAGTGTGGTCTCCCTGAAGCCTCGAATAGGCTGATAGTCTTGTGACTCTCTAAGAAGGAGCTACGACATAAAGTATGGAGGAGGGCATGGCAACCCACTCCAGTACTCCTGCCTGGAGAATCCCATGGACCGAGAAGCCTGGTGGGCTACAGCCGAGACAACTGTCACAGAGTCTGACGCGACTGAAGCAACTGAGCATGCGCGCATGCAAACACATTTAACCACAGGGCCATCTGTTCACAGTAGTCCCTAGAGAATTAATATCCAGTAAAACACAGCTTTGGAATCTGCCAGCACATCTTGTCATTGGCCTCTAGACCATACAAAGCCCTTGCTCACTAGTGTTCTAAGAAGAGCTATAGAAAGGGATAATGATTAGGTCGTAGCTTGGCCTTATCATCCTCTCTCACCTTGGCAGAGAAAAACAAACTGAAGACGACTAATTTCAGGCAATGAACATAACCTCTCCATAACGTACTAAAACACAAACCACATGATTTATGAGCATACAATCTACGTTATACAGCTCAAACCACTGCATTTATTATTCTCACACTTTACTACATGATACTCTGTTAGACCTGTTGCTAATCCAAAAAATTACATTCATTACTCAAAAAAATAAATGTTATTTTAGGTTTGAGGTATGGAGTTGAGATTGGTGACATGGTTCACCAATGTGTATCCCAGGGAATACTAGGTTTAATAACCTGTTAACAGTTGTTTGTCAAAACATAAACGTATTTTTAAAAGATAATCTACATAATAAAAGGGGACCCCAAAATGACAAAAGTTCAGATAACAGACTAAATAGAATACAAAGGTCCTGTGAATCGCTGGCTGCACTTGTTTTAAGTATTTTCTTAACCTGTCACCAAGTCTGTTCTGAATTCATAGGCCAGATCTTTTCGAGAAAAATTTAACAATAATTTATAAACATGAGGGGTAACATTTGGATGATAAAAATCAGGATACATCTCAGCAGTTAAGGCTGAGAAGCTCTCAAATTTATCCCATATGTTAGAGAGCTTAAAGGTCATGTAAGAGGAGATTAAATGAAGGACAACATGTTCAAAGCAAGTGTTTGATGTCTAAATTATTAAGGGTGGGCTGTTACAGCTCAATTATACTTACAGAGCTGTCAGTAAATCTGCTACAGGAAAGACCCATTAAAGAGTGATGGCCTAATGCTCTACTCTGGACATAAAATGTACATCTAGTAAAAGGCCAAAACGTTGCTTGAAAAGAATTCTACATTCAAATTACTCCTGGATCACCTCTTACTTTACCCGGATCTTATGGCCCTAACTCTGCCTCTGGTTCCCCATCTGTTAAATATGAGCATCTTCACAGAAATTTTTCAAGGACTAGTCAATAAAATAACATTAACAAAGAAAAACTAACAATGTTACAGTTTTATTTGTCTCAGATTGAGAACCTGAATTTACTTTGATCATAGAATGCAATGGCAGTCAGTTCTAAACTCAGTCAAAAGCATTAAAAGAAAAACTATTATCTAAGTAGGATTAAAAACAGACAGAAGACAGCTTATCAGAAAGGGCCTATTCTAAAGACCAAGTCTCCCACTCAGACAGAGCACAGGCGCTGGGGGCCAGACCACTGTGGGTCCAGTCACAAGCAGGGTCCACCCATAAGCCATAGGCTCCCTGCTCAAGTGTGCTGTGTCTGGGTTTTTGCTGTTGTAGAGTGACTGGCTACCCTAAGGACTAAAGGAATCAATACAGATAACACTCTATAAGCCCTGCTTTTGCATAGTAAATGTTAGGTATTTTTATTATCACTGACATGACAGCGTCCCATATAAAAACTTTCTCTTTATAGGAACAAAACAAAGTTTTGCTGCTTCTGGAGTAAAAAGTGCTGCTTGTCCTTAACATCAGATATAAGCCCTGCTTTTGCATAGTAAATGTTAGGTATTTTTATTATCACTGACATGACAGCGTCCCATATAAAAACTTTCTCTTTATAGGAACAAAACAAAGTTTTGCTGCTTCTGGAGTAAAAAGTGCTGCTTGTCCTTAACATCAGAAACAGATAACTGAGTATATCTCATTTTCATTATGGTTTACAAGATGTTCAAGATAACAGGCAAAGCACAAACAGAGCAATCAACTCCGATGTACAGTCTCCATATTTGGGCTCCTTTCTGTTTTATTCTTGATTCTCTACTTTTATTTGGGTTTTTTTTTTTCCTGTAAATCGATTGGAATTCTATGTGTAATACTATGTACAAAATTTACCAAAAAAAAAAAAAAAACCTACTAAAATACTTCTTTTTCAAGTAAGAAACCAATGAAACAGAAAACAACAGAAAATGTTAACCAAATAGGGATATAATGAAAAGAGGGTAAATCCTAAAGTGAGGACAAGGAATTTGATATTAAGTGGATGGCANCAAAAAAAAAAAAAAAAAACCTACTAAAATACTTCTTTTTCAAGTAAGAAACCAATGAAACAGAAAACAACAGAAAATGTTAACCAAATAGGGATATAATGAAAAGAGGGTAAATCCTAAAGTGAGGACAAGGAATTTGATATTAAGTGGATGGCAATGAGAGGAATTCTATGAAGAGATGTTTGGGTGAAAGCAGACTCAAAAGGCAATTTAGTGACAAAGTGATATATGTCAACCAGGGCATCTGAATCTTACAAAAACTATAACCACATTACAACTGAAATAAAACCAGATTTAAATTTCTGTTGCTGAATCAGAATCACAATTCAGTTTTGCTAAAAAGAAAAAAACTATTTGATCATATCAACTACAACCATTTGATGTTTATATACAACAAAAGACAAAGACAGCAGATTCAAGGGCTCCAGAGGAAAGATTACACCTGATAAAAGGAAAGCATTGAAAATAGAAATGCAATGGAAAGAAGGAAAAGGTACACAGAAATTAGTTATAATGATATAAAAATCTAAGCAATAGATTTCACAATAAATACTTTAAATAAAAAGCAAAATACAAATAAATAGATTTAAACACCACTTCTGTGCACACCCTGACACAGGGGACAGTTAAGAAGATGCTTAAAATTCAAAGCATCCCTTCCATGAGCAAAAGGAGTTATATATGCCATTCAAGCGAATAACACCTCAAATATCTGCTCCCTCTCATAAGCCTTGTCATCATTTTGCTGAGATAATGTTAAGGGAAGAACAAATCTCTCTGTGAGCATATGGAGAGATGTCTAAAATATCACCATGCTCAAGGCAAATACTCAACACATAAGTATATACAATATTAAAACCTTTTCTATAAAAAAACTAATTCTCAGAGTTACTTCAAATTAAACAAAGAAATGAGATGGTTTGGCAAACTACCCAAAATGCTATCCCAGTTTACAGGGAAAGCTAATAAGCATCATCGGGGACACACTACCCAATGGCCTGGTTGAGGAATCAGGCTATTAGGCATCTTGAATATCTTCATCTCCTCAAAAGTCAAGTAGAAAATAAAAAGAAGAAAGAAGATGTTGTTATTTCTTTAATTTTCTATAAAAAGCAGTTTATATGAGAGGTATATAGTTCTGCATGAAACCAAACCAGTAACGCCATATACTTGCAATTCTAATTAACACCTAAGAACTCTGGAAATCAGGACATATGTTAATAGAACTAAATTATGGGCAGATAGCTATAAAGTTTCTCTCATTCACAATTAATCGACGAATACCGAATTTGTGCCACAGGCAGTGTGGACAGAAAAATTACTTCGAGTTCCCCACCCTCGCAAAGAGCCGGACATGACTGAGCAACTGAACTGAACTGAACTGAACTAAAGGAGCTCCTAGCCATGTGGATTACTTGGCTGAAGCACAGTCACAAAAGGTTATGAAGTTCATGGGGTCGCAAAGAGTCAGACACAACTCACCTACTGGAAAACAACAACAAAAAGTGTGTGAGACAAGGAACAAATGAATATCCTGGAGACTTCAGGAGCTAGGCTGGCCAGGCACTCGAACACTTGTTTGGCTGCTGATCCGCCGGTAATGCACAGAATCCTTATACTCAAGAACCCACAGAGGCCAGGAGTCAAGCATGTATCATCAAGTGGCAAGGAGTAGTCTTTCAGTTATGGAGAAATCCCTCCGTGGCTACAGAAGAGACAAAGTAACTAAGCTAAAAACTTACTCAGGTGACTTTACCTGGGGGCTGTGTGTGCCAAGTCACTTCAGTCCTGTCCGACTCTGTGCGGCCCCTGGACTGTACCTGCCAGGCTCCTCTGTCCATGGGATTCTCCAGGCAAGAATACTGCAGGGAGGTGCCATTTCCTTCCCCAGGGGATCTTCCCGACCCAGGGGTCAAATCCATGTCTCTAAGCCTCCTGCACTGGCAGGCAGGTTCCTCAGCACTGAGCCACTGCTAGTCCCCCAGTATCACTACACCTCACTGTTTTGCCCTATGATGCCACTCTTCAGCTCATGAGAGCGCCTCAGGGTGGAGGACCTGAGCACAAGGATTTTCAAATATAAGCATGAGCCACACCAACACTGTATGCAATATAGTTGAAAGAAGGGAGGAGAATGACTCCCACTTCATGTTCTATTCTGATCCCTCTGCCTGTCTACCTAAATTCAGTGATGACTTAAGCACTTTGATACTTTACATAGAATTCTTCATACTGCCATCTACTTAATATTCAAATCCCTTGTCCTCACTTTTAGGATTTCCCCCCTTTTCATTATATCCCTATTCTGTTAACATTTTCTGTTGTTTTCTGTTTCATTTTATTTTACGTATATAAATACACTGGTTTCTTACTTGAAAAAGAAGTATTTTAGAAGGTTTTGTATTTTGTTTTTGTTTTGATAAATTTTGTACATAGTATTGCACATAGGATTCCAAGTGATTTACAGGAAATGCTTCAGCGGCATTTCTGCAAACGGTTCAGAATATTTTATATTTTAATTTCACCTTGTTGTATTTCTGACTTTACAGAAAAGCAGCAGCCTGTAGTTCAAACCTGAACCATAATAAACTTCTCTCTGTTACTCTTGTAAATTTGCACCTTCTCATAGTAGAGTCATGGCAAACTATGTTCCCAGCGAATTTCTTTCAGCTTTGAAGTTTGATAATGTAACTATCCTGATGTGAAGAGCCAACTCACTGTAAAGACCCTGATGCTGGGGAAAATTGAGGGCAGGAGGAGAAGCAGGCAACAGAGGATGCGATGGTAGGATGGCATCACCAACTCAATGGACATAAGTCTGAGCAAACTCCAGGAAGGTAGTGAAGGACAGGGAGGCCTGGCATGCTGCAGTCCATGAGGTTGCAAACAGTTGGATACAACTTAGCAACTGAACAACAACAGCAAATGCAACTATCTTTCATAAGTAAAGAATCTGCTTGCAATGCAGGAGACCCAGGTTTGATCCCTGAGTCAGGAAGATCCCCTGGAGAAGGCAATGGCAACCCACTCCAGTATTCTTGCCTGGAGAATTCCACGAATAGAGGAGCCTGGCAGGCTACATTCCATGGGTCACAATGAATCGGACACGACTGAGCAACTAATACTTTCTTTCTTTTGTAATTAAAGCACTGAAATTTTCCCACACAATGACAGGACACTATATGCTGTATACATATATATGCATACAGATGTGGCTTTACATATATAGCCAAAGATAATCTAAATGTGCAGTTTATAGTCAAAGTTAATTCTGTCCTGATTAGTCATATAATCACATATTCCACCACACTCCTGACCATCTGTTTCACAGTTATATGATACCACGCACATAGGAGATCAAGTGATAAAGTGTATGCGGAACAAAGCCCTATTACCTTTCCTGATAGAACATATGTCCCAGGTAGGACGGAATCTCTGCCTCCATCTTTGTAAATGAAGAGCAGCATAAAAAAAGACATATCATAATTATCATTGATGGAGTAGGTGGCTAATTTAATTCATCAACTGTCATGATGAGTCCCACCCATCCCCTTTCCCCTCTTCTCAAACACTCCTACCTGTAACTCCAAGGTCAAATGCTCTGAATCTGACATATTCTCTCAATTCTAACACAGAACAAATTTAACCTCTGGAAGTGGCTCTATAAAACTCTGTCTCAGTTCTAATAAATTTAACAAACGTTGAATTCACACCTCAGAACAACTTTCACGAAAGTAAGCAGTCTGACTATTCACACAGCAAATTAAGAACTGTATAATAAAGGCTTGAAATCTTACAGCTACAAGGCACTTCTGGACATAAAGATCATCTAGTTCAGCATTTTCATTTCAGAGAATTTAGTATGGAATTGCACAGCTGGATCTTGTTGACACAGCTTACAAAGTTATAAGTCAAAGTAAAACGATACAAAATCCAAAGCACCTTTCAGCTGGTAAATACCACCTTGTTTAAAAATAATCCATTCTTTCTAAAGAACAGCAATACTTAGTCGCCCTGCCTCTAGCCATTCTATCCTGAGATAGAATGGCTCAAGTGCAAGCATTTGTCAACTTACTTTACACAGGAGCAAAGAAACTAAACTTGTCCTTAAAACTGGCCATGCCCAGCCCAACACCTACCTCAAATGAAGTAAATGTCAGGTCAGTGTAGATTTAGCAGCAAAAATTCCCTGAAGAAGAAATAGCCATGGTAACAGCCACTCCTATCCAAATACTTTTTAAGAGGCACACATACGTATACAAAGAAGTGGTATTTTAAGAACCCACAGTCAGTCTAATTCATGCAGAAAAATCCCCTAAAAGGAACATTTATATTATTACCATGTTGGTTCATATATTTTAACACTTGCATAAACTTACATTGTGTGTTCTCTCTATTCATTCTCATGACTAACTTTAGTAATTTTATAAGGTGACATCTATTTCCAGGAACAAAATCTCATTGTATATAACATTAGGCCAATAGGAAAAAGATTTTAATTTACAATGACCTGTCAAAAAGTTATTGCTTGAAATCAACTGGGTCCTATAAGAGTTACCAAAATACCATCTGAAGCTCACCATGCCTTCTGAAAAGAAAACAAACACATCTTACTGATGAGCACTTATTTTTGCAATGTAAATGAAGATTGAAAGCACTACTAATTTGGTCTACTACTTAGAATAATATTCATGCACATTACTCTGGAGCCTTTGTTTGGGATCATTATAGATCTAATATATCAGAGGGCAAAATACTATAGCCAGAAAAATCTGCAAAGGAAAAAAGCAAAACTTCCAGCTGACCATGCAAAGTAATTCTACAGAAGGTAATATCAATCTGCATACTTGGACTATTTTGGGTGGCTATATTAACAATCTCGGCTTAGCTTGCAAGATTCTGACAGCTAAAGCACAGTTCTGGTTCTTTTAGGCCCCAAAATCTGATTCCAAATCTGCTACCAACCTTGTACACAACTCTGACTTCTATATCTGAGGTGGTACAATAATACTAACCTACTTTGTCAGAAATAAATATTTGTCAATGTCTTTACATTTCTGGACCTCTCTCACTTTCCCTGACCTGAAGAGCTCTTTCCCCAGTCTTGATCCATAAATACCACTAGCTTTCCTCAGTATTATTCAGAGTTCGGTACTTTATCTGTCAACCCACCAGGAGGGTTGTTAAACCTCTGTACTTTTAAAATCTTTCTAATCTCATTGGAGACTTCTCCAAAGCACTCTTTCTCATACTCTGCTCCTCCAAATGTGGGCCTGCTCCCAACACTTTCCTCAGGTCGTACTTCTCATTTCTCCTTACCGTACCCCACTGATGTAGATACCTGGACCCAATCCTCAGATCCACAGTCTTTGCTCAAAGGAAACCATTAGTTCATCCACCCTATTTTGTAGCTGTTGGATGGAAAAAAGGGCAACTCCCTCTCTGTGTCCAGCTAATTCCTTCACTACCTTTCATTTGCTGAGTACCTGAGTGTATAAACCAAGTACTAGGCAAGGCCATTTCTTAGAGGGAAAGAGAAATACATAGATAAGAAACAGGAGCAGATGGTGTCTGTATTTAAAAGTTAATTTTATATATTAAAAAGGCAATATCACTCATCTTCTGTCTAATCCATCTTGCCCCAGCTTGCCCTCTGGCTGTCTTAAGCCTCATCCTTACAAACAGTCACCAGTCTTCTCCCTGTTTACACGGACTCCTGCATACCTACCCGACTCCCATCTCGACGTCCACTCTTCAGTCCATCTTCCACCCTCCATCGAAGTGGTCTCTCCAACACACAAATTCAACCATGCCTTTCCATGCTCAAACCCCCTTCCCATGACTGCTAGGTTTTCAGAAAAGCACGCAAAATCCTAAGTCTACAAAACAAAGAAGCCTCCCAATCTGCCTTCACCTTCCCTTGTACCAGCAGCACTACACTACTTGAAGATCTATAAAACACAGCAGGCGTTCCCATTCTTCCCTGTGCCTTCCTGCTACCTCGAACACCAGCAACTTTCTCTACAAACACTTACTAAAGCAGCTAGAGCTTCATCTCTTCCTAGAACCTTTCCCTAACTTGTATCCAGAACCCAGAGACCCTTTCTCTATACCAACAGTACCCTATGCACACCTCTATCAAACTGCTTCTCTCACTATATTCATAACTGTTGACTTTGGTGTCCATCTCTCCCACTAGAATGCAGGCTCCTTGTTCTAATGCATACTGTAGGCGATCAGCTTAGTGCCTAGCTGAGAGCAGATATTCTCTACAAGATGCTGCCCTACAGGAATAGAGATGCAGACATAAAGAATGACTTGTGGACCCAGTGGGGCAAGAACAAGGTGGACAAACTCAGACAGCAGCACTGAAAACATTTTTGTGGGTAAAACAGATAGCTAGTTAGTGGGGAGCTGCTCTATAACACCAGGAGCTCAGCCCAGAGCTCTGTGATGACCTAGAGGAGTGGGACTGGGGGCAGAGAGCAGGACGAAGATGCAAGAGGGAGGGGATATACATATACATACGTATATATACACACACACTTATGGCTGATTCACATTATTGTACAGAAGGAACTAACAACATTGTAAAGCAATTATCCTCCAATAAAAAATAAAATTAAAAAAAAAGAAGATGCCCTTTTAGCCAAAGCAAATTGGATTATGTTTTTGTCAACTAATTGAAAAAGGCAGTTAAGTGGGAAATCATAAAAACTGATACATGTTTCACCATGATTTTACATTAATGTACGATATCTAAAGTGCTTTCATTCACCCATCTCTGGATATCATGCCAAGGCCTCTTCTTTGAGTTTAGGTCTGCAGATTAATGATCAGCATTATCTTTCTGCATAATGCACTGGCTATGACAGCCAGTTTGGCTTTCTAAAAGGGTACCAATAACTTAAAGACACCTGAAGAATAACTGGAGCAGTTTTTTAGATTATTTGTTCACTTTTATTCATCCATACCACCCTCACCAAATTCAAAAGTAAGACTTTAAAGTGATCTTCGTCAAATCTCTCCAAAGAATTCAATTTACATTTTTATTTTTAAAAAACTTGCTTTTCACACTCATATTTCATCAATTTACTTAATATTCAATTAAATACACATTTAGAAAGACGAGAAGTAGACAAAAAACAAGTTTAGAAACGCACAGAACCACTAGCCTACAACTCAATATGGCAGGATGATAATGAAGGCTCCCGGAAGTACGGTCTTCGAGTCAGAATCACTCACATGGGTAACAGTTAGTACACTTTATCTCCCAAATGGAAAACATCGGTTAGCTCACAGAGCTGGTTAAGGAGAAGCTGGCTGAAAGGTTCTATGATAAACGGTTATGGAAAGAACACAGGGAATCAAAGAGAAAGCACAGACAAGCAACAAATCTCCTCCAACCTTCCATAACCACTCATAGGAGGGAGGCTCCACAGCACAATGATGAGGCCACCCATCCCTCACGTTTCTCAGTGACTCCCGGCAGTTTGCATTCAACTTCCAACCCCTAGTATACAAATGCCACCCGCTCGCAGTCTTACACACACACACACACACACTCACACACACACACACACACACACTCACACACACTCACACACTTGCTGTTCCTCCAGCTCTTCTGACTTCTTTGCAGTTACCTCAAACATGCTCATCCCTGGACTGAGGAGGTCCCAATTCTAACTAGTCAGTCATCTTTAGAGTGTCACGTGTCATCACTTCCTCTAAAAATCTCTCCCTTATGCTACTCCTCCTCAAGAAGGCAGGCGCCCTGGCTTGGCAGCCCCTCTGCACCCTGTTATATGTAGGTGACAGTGTATGCTGGCTGCCTTAGGTCAGTCCTAGGTTATGCCTGTTGCCTCCATATAACTATAGACAGCACTCATTTCACTATTAAAGTGTCCCAGTTTGATAAGAAAGTATATGGTCTCCCTAGACATTGTATAATACAAAGAAGATTATGTAATGGTCTATTCTCTTATTTAAAATAAATACATACACCTCAGACTATTCCACCTCCCAAATATGTGTAATTATTATTCACTCCTTTTCTATTCTGGAAAGAATCACATTTGGACAATAAATAGTATATGGCTGTCTTTCGTACACAGCTATATACATTATCATATCGTTCAATGCTTTCTTCTCTATCTCCTTCACAAGACTATAAATGTCTTAAGGAGCAAGGACTTATCTTATTTATCATAATAACCTCACAGCAGAGCCCAAGCTCAAAACATACTAAGTATATTCAATAATTTTTGTTGACTATTACCAATCAATTCAGAATACAATCCTTCTTCAAACAGCTAGCAGCATAAACAGGTATTTATAAACAGTTGAATAATAAGTGATTTCTTAACCTTGACTTATGCTCACAATAGTAATTATAAAATGCTGTAACCGTATTAATCTCAAAGAATATTATCACCAGTAACAACATAATTTTGACATACTAGCTCAATTCATTCACATAACGTGATGAATTCTCAATTTTAACAACATTACTAAGCATTAAAAGGTAAATTTTATAGAACAAATTTTGTCTCAAGAAATGCACATAAACCCTAAAAAATGGTTATTGCATTTTTGTTTAAAAAGAAAATGCAGAAATCAGCTCAGCTATTCTCTTCCTCAGAGTGCCATTAAAAGCTATTTCTGCCTAGGGGAAATGATAAATGTTTTGTACATAAACAAATTTACAAGAACAATCAAAGCTATTTCATATTTTAGCCTAATAACAATGGTTAGACAGCTTCCACATAATATAAATCACAGAAAAATATACAAATAACTAATAAAATGGCAGAACAAATATGATTTGAAGAACTCGGATTATTTGTCCTCATGCAGTTTGTTTCTAATTACTTAAAAGCACTGAGAAAAAATGGAAAACTGTTTTGTGGATAAATAAAAATCTTACACAGTAAGAACTTGATCAGAGAATCAGATAACTAGCTACTAAAATAATTATAAAATTATAACTTAGGTCTGGAATTAAAACCAAGAACATTTCTAAAATCAGTATCAAGGGGGTGGGAATAGAAGCGATCCAAAAAGGGAATTCCTCTCTCATCACTGAAAAGAACAAAAGAAACCACATTTTAAGAAACAGGTCAGGAAATAAAAGGTGGGAAAGAGGCTAAATTATAAGAAATAATTCAACTGCCTTCTTCAATTAAATTTTCAATAATTTTCTTGAAGAAAAATAGATAGGTTTACATACTCAAGTTACCAATGTTGTGGCAAATTAATGCAATTTCTGAATAAGTAGCTTTATAATTTTTATATGGAACCTCAAGTTTTATATTATCTTGCAACTAATTACAAGCTTGGGCAATCACTCAAAGCAGAAATAAAGTTAAAGCAAAATGAATACTCTCCCCTCTCAACTTTCACAGCCATGTCTCACGCAACCATACTTTTAATGACTATTTCTAGTTACTTATAAACTGTCATTATCTCACCAGGCGATAGATTGAGATTTTCCAAATCAAAGAGAGCACAACATCAGCAAGCCAGGGCAGGGGCCAGGAAAGATTACAGTCTGTAACAGAATCACTCAGCTTTCCTTTATCACTGCTAACTGGAAGGGTTTTACCTCTAAATAAATTATACAATCCGTGTTCATCTACAAATATCATCCCATCATCCCAATCTGGACCTTCATATGTAGGGAGAGTGAACAGGAAAGGGATAAGGAGTACCAGTGATGGACATCAAAGGTTACTAACGCTGTACGACAGTGCTAGACACCATAAAACAAAGTCTCTATCTTTAAAGTTGAAACAAACACTCTTAAGAAGATCATACGTCAGCAGGATCTGAATTCAGGTCTGATTCCAAAACATGTGGTCTTTTCCCTACTAATACTAGAACTTTTTTCTACTAGTACTAGTACTACTAATACCCCCACACATTGCCCCAAGAGGGACAACCCCTTTGGAAAGTTTTCTAAGAATGACAGGGACAGAACAACTCTTCCACTAAGATATGTGGAGAAATTGAAGATTTTTTCTCCTGAAACAGCTTCCGAGGAAGTAATCCAATAGTAAAGCCTGACCACGACAGTTAATTTTATGTGTCGATTTGGCTGGGCCATGGCACACAGGTACTTTGTCAGACATTATTCTGGACATTTCTGCAAGGACATTTTTGATTGAGACTATCATTTAAGTTGGGCTTTCCAGGTGGCACTAGTGGTAAAGAATCTACTTGCCAATGCAGGATATGCAAGAGACTTCGGTTCAATCCCTGGGTCCTAGGAAATAACAACCCACTCCAGTATTCTTGCATGAAAAATGTCATGGACAGAGCAGTCTGGTGGACTACAGTCTATGGGGTCACAAAAAGTCAGACACGACTGAGCACAGACACATTTAAATTGGTTGGTTTTGAGTAAAGCACCTAGCTTGCCCTCCATAATGTGTGAGCCTTATGCAATCAACTGAAGGCCTGCATAGAACAAAAGACTGACTTCCCCTAGGCAAAAAGAAATTCGCCAGCAGACAGCCTCTGAACTTAAACCCTGAGTATCGAGTTTGGGTACTTCCCTAGGTCTCCAGCTTGTCAGCTTTTAGACTTAAATTCTTAAGAAAATCAGTTCTTCGCCAGGTCTCCAGCCCACCCTGCAGATCTTGGACTTGCCAGCCTCCATAATCACATGAGCCAAATCCTAAACATTTCTATTTCTACCTTTCTCTTTCTTTCTTGATATCTACACACACACACACACACACACACACACACTTAAACACACACATACATTATACTGGTTCTGTTTCTCTGGAGAACCCTGACAAATACATCACCTAAACATTAAACACAATATATAGAAAAACCACAACTTTGAAAGTATTTCATATCAATATTATAGCTTATTTCCCCCATCCTCCAGTGACAGGAATCAACTCAGTCAATGGTTCATTTCTAGATTAATGTAAGAATTTCACAAAACAATTAAGTGCCAAAGTAACTTCAAACTAAAACTTCTAATCGCTACCTTTGCAAAGTGGAACAATCTCTTGAGAGCTCTTAAACGTGTTATTCACAGAACTCATTACTCAGAGAAGGAACTAGCAATATAAAAATTCCACAAGCAACACAGTCCCCAGTGGAAAAACACAGGTCTCACCTCAAACTTGACTGAATACCTAATAATGCTGCCTTCTTTCCTTTAAATAATACTTATAATTATGTACATAATACATATCTAAGTAGTACTATTATAAACTCATTATTCAATAAAATACAAATAGAATTTATTAGCCATATCACAGTATGGTTTAAGTACACCTAATAAAAAAAGATAACACAGCATAAGATTTCATAGTAAGGCAATTTAAAGGACTTCACCAGAATTTACAAAATGCTGGAATTGCTCAAAACTGTATGATTTATCATTTGATCTAATTAGGCCAAAAGCAACACTTTAATTTCTGATTTCAGAAAACTCTGCCATCTCCCCCAAATATTTTTCTCACCATTTATATACTTCAGCATTGTCTACCAAAGCTTTTCACAGGTGCAACACTATCCAGGGCTTGAAGGTAACTGATCTTTAGACTCTAACTAAAAATATTATATACTACCATATACTCTAATCATATATCCAATCAATCTTTTCAGCCAAAGCTTTTGTCAAGAAAAAGGACTTCCCTTTCAGGGGCTAAGACTCTGCACACCCAACGCAGGGAGCCCAGGTTTGATCGCTGGTCAAGGAAGTAGACACCACGTGCAGCAACTGAAGATCCTTCATGCTGCAAGGAAGACCCCGCATGCCACAACCACTTTAAGACATGGCACAACCAAATAAACAAATATATATTTCTTAAAAGAACAATAAGAAGAAACTATATATTGGCTGGTATTTTAGAAAACATATTCAAAAGGATATAGAGACCTAGGACACAAAATTCCATTTTTAACTGAGTGCATCCAAGCGTTTTCATAAGATTACGTGTAGACAAGATACTAAACTTAACAGCTCTGTTCTCAGCCTCTGAAAGACAAAGCCTGTTAAGGTTCAATAATTTAACAAATTCAAAAGAAAAGACATGATCTCATATGGGAGGATTGTTAGGCTTTCTTTAAACAAATACTTATTGTTTTGAGTAAAACTACACATCAAAACAATTTTCACCTCAGATACAGAAGATACGCCCACATTTTAAGTAACACATTGGGATGTAACACACACAATAGCTACTGAAAAGAAAACACCTAAAACCTAGGCAAGTGTTAGGAAGTCCTGTCCCACATAATGCTTACAAGCTGAGCCACAAACATGGGACCAGTTTTACCAAGGATTAGAAAGCATGCACTTAATGAACTCAGCTGTCAAAAGCTCACCCATTTTCTTAAACCCAATTCCTCTCCTCAGTTTTCTGTAACTTTACACTCCAAAATTTTGTGCTGTGACATATTAACCTCCAAAGAAAATTCCATTAAAAATTAATTATCAGAATCCCTCTGTGACAGTACTTTTTAACGTTTCTGTCAACATCAGAGTTGTTAGGGACTTCCTTGGCGGTCCAGTGGGTAAGACCCCGCACTCCCACTGCAGGGGGTGTGGGTCCAGTCCCGGTCAGGGAACTAAGATCCTGCATGCCGTGAAGTGTAGCCAAAAAGAACAGACAGNACATCACCTAAACATTAAACACAATATATAGAAAAACCACAACTTTGAAAGTATTTCATATCAATATTATAGCTTATTTCCCCCATCCTCCAGTGACAGGAATCAACTCAGTCAATGGTTCATTTCTAGATTAATGTAAGAATTTCACAAAACAATTAAGTGCCAAAGTAACTTCAAACTAAAACTTCTAATCGCTACCTTTGCAAAGTGGAACAATCTCTTGAGAGCTCTTAAACGTGTTATTCACAGAACTCATTACTCAGAGAAGGAACTAGCAATATAAAAATTCCACAAGCAACACAGTCCCCAGTGGAAAAACACAGGTCTCACCTCAAACTTGACTGAATACCTAATAATGCTGCCTTCTTTCCTTTAAATAATACTTATAATTATGTACATAATACATATCTAAGTAGTACTATTATAAACTCATTATTCAATAAAATACAAATAGAATTTATTAGCCATATCACAGTATGGTTTAAGTACACCTAATAAAAAAAGATAACACAGCATAAGATTTCATAGTAAGGCAATTTAAAGGACTTCACCAGAATTTACAAAATGCTGGAATTGCTCAAAACTGTATGATTTATCATTTGATCTAATTAGGCCAAAAGCAACACTTTAATTTCTGATTTCAGAAAACTCTGCCATCTCCCCCAAATATTTTTCTCACCATTTATATACTTCAGCATTGTCTACCAAAGCTTTTCACAGGTGCAACACTATCCAGGCCTTGAAGGTAACTGATCTTTAGACTCTAACTAAAAATATTATATACTACCATATACTCTAATCATATATCCAATCAATCTTTTCAGCCAAAGCTTTTGTCAAGAAAAGGGACTTCCCTTTCAGGGGCTAAGACTCTGCACACCCAACGCAGGGAGCCCAGGTTTGATCGCTGGTCAAGGAAGTAGACACCACGTGCAGCAACTGAAGATCCTTCATGCTGCAAGGAAGACCCCGCATGCCACAACCACTTTAAGACATGGCACAACCAAATAAACAAATATATATTTCTTAAAAGAACAATAAGAAGAAACTATATATTGGCTGGTATTTTAGAAAACATATTCAAAAGGATATAGAGACCTAGGACACAAAATTCCATTTTTAACTGAGTGCATCCAAGCGTTTTCATAAGATTACGTGTAGACAAGATACTAAACTTAACAGCTCTGTTCTCAGCCTCTGAAAGACAAAGCCTGTTAAGGTTCAATAATTTAACAAATTCAAAAGAAAAGACATGATCTCATATGGGAGGATTGTTAGGCTTTCTTTAAACAAATACTTATTGTTTTGAGTAAAACTACACATCAAAACAATTTTCACCTCAGATACAGAAGATACGCCCACATTTTAAGTAACACACTGGGATGTAACACACACAATAGCTACTGAAAAGAAAACACCTAAAACCTAGGCAAGTGTTAGGAAGTCCTGTCCCACATAATGCTTACAAGCTGAGCCACAAACATGGGACCAGTTTTACCAAGGATTAGAAAGCATGCACTTAATGAACTCAGCTGTCAAAAGCTCACCCATTTTCTTAAACCCAATTCCTCTCCTCAGTTTTCTGTAACTTTACACTCCAAAATTTTGTGCTGTGACATATTAACCTCCAAAGAAAATTCCATTAAAAATTAATTATCAGAATCCCTCTGTGACAGTACTTTTTAACGTTTCTGTCAACATCAGAGTTGTTAGGGACTTCCTTGGCGGTCCAGTGGGTAAGACCCCGCACTCCCACTGCAGGGGGTGTGGGTCCAGTCCCGGTCAGGGAACTAAGATCCTGCATGCCGTGAAGTGTAGCCAAAAAGAACAGACAGTGTAGCCCGGAGTTCGTGTAAAAAAATAAATAAATACAAAAAAAAAAATGAAAAACATAGTGGTTACTGTTGATCATTCCAAATGTATCCCCCTTTTTTATATAATTAGAATAATATATGATCACTGTAGAGAATTTGGTAAATCTGGAAAAATTAAAATAGTTTTATAAACATCACCTTTATTTTCTATATCCAGAAATAACTAGCATTAACATTTTGCTGTATGTATGTTTAGGCTTTCTTCAGTCTTTCGGTTTTAAAGTTAAAATTGGGATAAAAATGCATATTAAATATTTAACTAGTCTTTTTAGCCTACAGGATTGTATACTGCAAAATATTTCTCATTTTCAAAAATGTTATGGACTTCCCTGGTGGTCCAAAGGCTACAACTGTGAGCTCCCAATGCAGAGGGCTGGTGTTCGATTCCTTGTACAGGAACTAGATTTCACGTGCCACAACTAAGACCAGTTAAATAAATTTTTTTTTTTAATTAGAAAACAAGATTTATAACAGCGTTATCTCATGACACTATAACCATTCCACTATTAATTGAATATCTGAGTTCTTTTAACTTTCTACCAAGACAACACTTTGATAAACACTTTGACTATTACTAATAATCACTGACAAAAAGGCAATAAATAACACTCAGATCTCATATCCAAAAAATGCCTGTAAACAGATGAAAACATTCAACGTCACCAATAAGTCAATATAATACATAGAAATTATGAGAAACCTAACAAGCTGAAAACTATAGAGCATATATATAACACCAGGAATCATGAGAAAAACATTTCAATGCAATGCCAATTATAAACTAACAAAATCCTTCTGAATAATAATTCAGACTGTGTGTATCAACGGCTTTCAAGTATTTTAGGAATCTACCCTAAATAAATAATCATAGATAATTCTAGATGCTGACAAAAAAAAAATTGTATATACAGATAATTCCCTTTCAGTGTTAATTTAACATTGAAACAAAACGTAACATGTGCTATGCACATGTATCAAAAATCAACGAAGACCTGATCTATGTTATCATCATTCTTACATTTCTCTTCCCCTATTATATCATCAATTTTCATTTCTGGCCCAGCTTTTATTTTTCATGAGACTTGTTTGTGTGTTTGTTTTAATGTTCAGTGCTCGATCTTAAAATTTCTAAGAGGAAACTTGTGCTCTGGCATTCATATATTGAAACTGACACACAACTATCTACTCTCTAGCCTACAGACCTCCCCCTGGCAGTCCAGTGATTAAGACCTTGTGCTTCCACTTAAGGGGCACAGGTTCGATTCCTGATCCGGAAGCTAAGATCCTGCATGCTGTGTCCATGGAGTGGCCAAAATAAAATCGATGCACAACTTAAATTACTGCATTGTAGTATTCTACCTACAGAATAGACTTTTAAAAACGATTATGTTCTGGGAATTTCCTGATGGTCCAGTGGTCAGGACCCTGCACTTCTCCTGCAGGGAATACAGATTCAGTCCCTAGTCAGGGAGCTGAGATCCTGCACACCAAGTGGCATGCCCAAAAAATAATAACTCTTACATTTCACATACTGGTACACAAGTGAAAGTCAAAGACCCTATAGGAAGTTTTGCCTTTCCTGTAAGGATTGGTTTCTTTTAATTTTTTTTAATTGAAGTGTAGTTCATTTACAATATTACATTAGTTTTACACATACAACACAGAGATTTAATAAATTTATAGACTGCACTCCATTTAAAGCTACTACAAAATAATAGCTATATTTCTCTGTACTATACAATATATCCCTGTTCCTTATTTATTGTATACACAGTAGCTGTAGTTCCAGGAATGGGTTCTTTTTAAAAAATACAATAGCTGATTCATAATGAAAAGTGTGAATTTATGTCTGTTTCTTACAAAACAATTTGGCACATCCATTCTTTCTGAAACAAGTGCTGAGTGAAAAGAATCCACCACTATAGCACTGACTCACAAGTGGCCCTTAAAAACTAACCAATAAACCTGTTCTTCTCCCTCCTCTACTGAGGCCCCTGACAGTAAAGCAAAACTTTTCAAAATAGGCACCTTTGACCTTAAGTATTATTTAAAATCTTTATATCGAGATTAAACATATTTTCCAGTATGAACGTACCCTCCACAAAGTTCTACCCCTGACATATTGTTTGAAAGAAGAGACTAAAAAGCAGTATTTGGAGATGAGATCTTAAGTGGGAGAGACAGAAAGGGGTGCCTCACTGAACAGTGGCAGACTCAGGGCACACGGGCACACAGCTTCAGAGTCACGCCGACCCCAGAGCCTCGGGGAGAAACACCAAATCCCCACCCTGCAAGCCCGGCTCCCCCCAGGCAGCCACACGGTCACCACTCCATTCACTTTTCTGACCCTTTGTCAACCACTGTGTGCCCCAACCTAGCCCACCACATTTCAGCTGGTGCAGAAAATAATATGGAAGGTTAGCTTCCCCCAGAACAAAACTCATTCATTATCTGACTCAAAAAGAGAGAGGAGGAAGCTAACAGGTTTGTGAGCCGGTCCATTTAAAACCACTTTTCTTCACACATAAATATATGTGAAATAGTTTTAACTCTACAAGTGCTTTTTTTTTAATCCTTCTGGAATATATTAAACAAGCAACAAGACTTTGCTCCTCCTAAAATACAAAAGTTCCAGGGATGTCCCTGGTGGTCCAGGGGCTAAGACTCCAAGCTCCCAGTACAGGGGGCCAGATTCGATCCCTGGTCAGAGAACTAAATCTCACATGCTGAACTTAAGAGTTCATTAACATCCAGCAGGTCTTAAGGAAGTCTGAATATCCCACAAGCTGCAACTAAGATCCAGCACAGCCAAACAAATTAAATATTTAATATTTATTAAATATTTATTTAAGAATAATTATTTCAATAAATATTTAAGAATATTTATTCTTAAATAAATAAAATATAAAATTTCCAAATATCTTTACACTCTGCCTTTTCATTGTCCTTTTTGTAAGGATTGGCACACGAGAAAAAGCAAGTTAGGCTAAAAAATTGGGAATCGTGCAAAAGATTATCAATATTTCAATCATGTTGAACTGTGCTGTAAAGCTATTTCCAGAACAAAAGTGAGTAAAGCAATTAATATGTCAGCAACTATATTACAAAACATTTCTTTATTCTTAGGCTCCTCAGCAAGGTGTTCTAATATATAGTTCAAGCCATACTTTCAAAAGTTGAGTTGCTGTAAAAGTAACTCTATCAAAATGTACTCCTTGGGTTTAATCTTTTAATCATCTTAAAGTTTTTAACTATAATCTATAGTATAAATAACACTCTCAAGAGCAATTTAACATAACTTCATTTTGACATTTCAACAAAGATGTTCAAATTTTTCCCTTTGAGATAATAGCACAAATATTTATGGCAATGATACTGTACAAATATGCTTAAAATACAGTCAAGATAACAAGAGGTTAAAGCTGAGAAGAGATTCTAGTGATAAATTACAAGTAAGACAGCCACACTTACACGTAAGAAAACCAAAGCTTCAAGACGCAGACTTGTCCAACTTTACAGAGTATCAAGAAAGTTCGGGGGGCTTCCCTGGTGGCCTAGTGGTAAAGGATCTGCCTGCTAATGCAGGAGACACACATTAGATCCCTGGTCCAGGAAGGTCCTACATGACTCACAGCAACTAAGCCCAGGTGCCCCAGCTACTGAAGCCCACACACCCTAGCAGCCTGTGCTCTGCAACAAGAGGACCTGAACAAGAGTAGCCCCCGCTTGCTGCAACTAGGGTAAAGCCTGGACAGTGAAGACTCAGCGCAGCTGAGTAAATTAAGTGTACCATACTAGCTTAAAAAAAAAAAAAAGAAACGTTTGGTGTTATTCTCATTATCAGTTAGTAATATTTAAATGGTGTATATAATATACTTCAGTTGACAATGTGCAATAAATTAAGTGCCTCCCCAAAATGACTTATTTCATACATGATTTATAGAGATAATAGAATGGCATATAAAATCTATAATGAAATATTGAAGGAGGAGAAGTTTTAAAATAAAGAGTGAAGTTCATCCATGAACAATTCCAATCAACACAAAAGAATAATAGAAGCAAGAACATAAGAGAGGTAGGATGGAAATAAATCAGATTAGGGGAACATGACAAGAGTCTCTTCGTGCTAGAAAACCCCAATGGAAGGATGAAAACTGGCATCAGCGCTTCTGTGCCTTTAAAGATACCCTGTGCTGAAGCAATCACTTAGCTTCGTCAACGGCAATTTCAGATTACATGAAGAAAAGCGCAGTGTCCCAAGTTAGGCGGTGATTCTGACCATCCTCTGTGCCCCACACACTGTTTTTCCTCAGTTAACAAATATCCTCATCCCTTTCTGGATCCTGCTGTTATCTCAGCTTCCTGTCTTCTTTCTCTCCATGAAACTGCATTAACAGGCAGGCAACATGTGTGGCCCCCACATCCTGTCACTTCATCTTGAGAACATGTCACCATCCATAAAGTCCTTTATCCTTGCCCTCTAGACCTTCCTCCTATAGTCTGCTGCCCACGTGGTATCCTAAATTTTAACATAGCTCAAGACATGCTCACTGCGTCTCCTACATTCTCCTAAAAAGCACGCCCTTGATCCCATTTATATGAAATGTCCAGAAGACACAAATCCATAGAGACAGAAAGTAGATTAGTGTTTGCCAAAGGATGTGGGAAGAAAGGGAATTGGGAACGACTGCTAACAGACACAGGGTTTCTTTCTAGGGTGATGGAAATATTCCAGAATGAGATAATAGCGCTGGCTGCACAATATCATGAATATACTGAAAACCACTGAATTGTACACTTGAATATGGTGAATCTGATGTTATTTAAATGTTATCTCAATAAAAAACTGCCAATTAAAGATAAATGAAAACGAGGAAATATATGAGCACGCACGCACACATGCACACAGCATGCTCCTCCTTCCAACTTTCCTTTTGCCTTGCAAAATAATAAACCCCCCATAAGTGGTATTATTCAGGCAGAAGCTGAATGATCATCTGTCAGCAATATGCTACTGAAGGGCTAACTGAAGTGAGGAGGAAATTACACTAGATTACCCTTAAGTATTTTTCATCTTTAAGTTTCTATGTCACAAACCAAGATGAAGTGATTAGAACCAGGGTAATTTTTTAAAGTGACCAGAAAGAAAAAATGTGAAGCATTACTTGAAAAGTTAGTTTTTTTCCTATTCAAAATGAAAACCGAAAACTATAATGAAGCAAAAGAACAAAAATGAAAGATTCAAAATGAAGAGCATTGGAAATTAAGAAAAAATATTAAGTAAATCAGATAATAGCACAAAAATGAAGCAGTGATATTCAGAACTGAACATAACAGTTGATTTGCTTATACAAAATTTATCCTGTATATAACTGTGTTTTTCTATAGAAATTCTGAAGTCTTTTTTCTTTTTTAGGTGAAGAAGATGTTAGGAAAAAATCTAATGCAGAAGAGATTTAAATCAGCTTACTGTTGACAGGCATGTGACTAGGTTAATAAAGTAAACAATGGATGAATGACATAATAGAAAGTTATTTTCCTCAAATTCAGCCTTTTTTCTTTAAAGTTCATTACCGCAACAATGAGCATCCTTTGTGAGGTAATTTAGAGGGGAACAAAAATTATTGTTGATGATACAAAAAGCAAGACACTTTAAACCTTTCTGCTACAAATAAACTTCTACAAACATCTGCAATAGGCTGCTGTAGAAAAGAATCTCATTTAAATATTAAACGACCAAATTTCAGGGAAGGGAAAAAGCTATTAGTATATACATATGCAGTATTAGAAAAGGGGTCATTCAATAACTATTCATTATTTGATTTTACACAGCACATTAATACATTTGACCTATTTGCGTGGTTATAAACCATAATTTATAAAACACCAAATTTTAAAAGGAAGCTCAGTTTGAATGCTATCCAAATAAAAGCAAGCTACACAAAATGATGATTCTTATGCTTCCCTGGTGGCTCAGAGGTTAAAGTGTCTGCCTGCAATGCAGGAGACCTGGGTTCAATCCCTGGGTCGGGAAGATCCCCTGGAGAAGGAAATGGCAACCCACTCCAGTATTCTTGCCTGGAGAATCCCATGGACGGAGGAGCTTGGTGGGCTACAGTCCACTGGGTCGCAAAGAGTCGGACACGACTGAGTGACTTCTTCACTTTACCATACTCTCTCTAGAAGCTTTTAAATTTAGGCTTCCAAAAGAATGAAAGAAATAGAATTTCTGAGTCTGTCAAGAACTTTCTCCTCCTGTCCTTTTATAATTAAAAATTTAGACCACACAAAGTCGAAAATATGACTTTTTAATGACCCAAACTCCTTATGAATTTAGACACCATAATCCACTTTGGCATCCAGAAACAAGTTTACACCTGTTTCAGCTTCAAAGAATATTTTTCCATACAAGCAGCTACAGCAGACGCATCTGAAGAGCAAATTTTGCTACAAGCCCCATTCAGAAGCCAGAAGATTATACTTCAAAATCATATTCCAAATAGTGGTCTGGTGATCAGCAGCATCGGCACCAATGTGAGAGCTTGTCAGAAATGCAAAATTTCACCCCAGACCTGCTATTGTGAGAGTCTGTGGTATTGCTTGGGAATATGAAACTCTGTTTATAAAGGTCAAGAAAATAAATGGATTGGATGAAACTCTTAGGAAGTTATCATCACTGATGGTAGTACGCTAACACTCAGTGACTTAGTTAAGCACAGTAAAGAGAGCTTGTAAAACCAAGAGAAAGGTCACAAGACATGTTAAAATTAGTTAAGTCAGTAACCTGCAAGACATTCCAAAACAGAAAGGAATGGCAAGTCCAAGCCATTATCACGCCATCTCTGGACTGACAGCGATGCCATCTCCCTGTCAGCCTTCCAGTGAGCACATTCAGTATGAGGCTATTCTGGACTCTCAGGTGCTCTCACCAAGAAACACAAATAGCCCCCACAGCTCATCAGCAGGCAAACTGGTACACCTACACCTGTATCTAAGTTTACCTGTCCCCACTCTCTTCGATTCAGCAAGCATGTATCCCAGGAAGTAAGATGCCCAGGGCATCACGAGTCTGTGCAGAGTTCTTCCTCAACTCTAGTCCTCATAAGCAGGTACAACAGTGGGAAAGGCTGATATGAGAGACACAGGACACATGAATTTTGTGTACCCAGGATTTAGCTACAAAAAAGTGAAAGGACTCAGGTCCTTCCTTTCAATCGCCTTTCAATCTCCTTAAGCTCGTTAATTTACCGCCTCTCTCCTCATCACCCTCCCCCCAGCCCCCACGGTTTTCCTCTTGCTTTTGGCTGTGTGTTTTAAACTGATTTGATAAATCATATGATTCAAGCATTTTAATTTGGTGGCTGAGCCTGTCTATTCCATACCTCTGGGATAGCTGGTAGTGTGTTCCTACAAAACATCTACTGAAAAAGAAATATGCATTTCAAAAGGTCCCTGAGTGATTGATAATGCAAATTCAAGTTCAGAAGCGCTGAGCGGGACTGTTAGAGAAAACTGCACAAAGACAGAAATTTGGGTGTCAGAATGATGCTCAGAACACCATCCTGAGTAAAAGGCCTCATGTACCCCCCTGAAAATAACGCACAGCCCCAGAACAGGGAGAGAATGCTAGGAAATCCATTTTCAACAACCAGCATGTACGGCTTAGAGCAACACTGCGGCCACCGGTGACTCTTGTTCAACTCCATCTTTGTAAAACTCCAGGCAACTTGAGAAAACACAGAGAAAAGCACAGCATAACGTATCTCAACACCAATCCAGCACTTTTGTCTTGCTGGGAATTACAAAAATACACTTTTTCCGATACACTATGTTTCAAGAACACCAGACTGCCAGAAACAGAGAAAGGGTCCTGACTTTCTTAACAAGACTGCAGTGACGACTTGGGTCCTCCAAGAACAGAGGGGAACAGAGTGACCTACGGAGGGACCTAATGGACTGTATACTTCCCACCAGCCACCGGTTCCCGACTTCATCA
This sequence comes from Oreotragus oreotragus, assembly GCA_006410675.1. Lineage (NCBI taxonomy): Eukaryota > Metazoa > Chordata > Mammalia > Artiodactyla > Bovidae > Oreotragus > Oreotragus oreotragus. Next base: position 631,164 of record SJYX01020371.1, read on the forward strand.
GCTCTGGTAATTTTATGTATTTATTGTATTTCACTGTTCCTGACACATAGTAAGGACTCAATAAATGTTCTGAAAAAAATTTTTTTTAATTTAAATGTCACCCTTTCTTTGATTTATCTGAGACAAATTTAATTCAATTCCTTGATTCTGAGAAATTCTTGAGAATGAAGGTATAATTCCATATATCAAATCAGCATATCTTCATAACACTCATCAGCTCTGGTAATTTTATGTATTTATTGTATTTCACTGTTCCTGACACATAGTAAGGACTCAATAAATGTTCTGAAAAAAAATTTTTTTAATTTAAATGTCACGCTTTCTTTGATTTATCTGAGACAAATTTAATTCAATTCCTTGATTCTGAGAAATTCTTGAGAATGAAGGTATAATTCCATATATCAAATCAGCATATCTTCATAACACTCCCTCATTCCATACTCCAAAGTTGGACTTTATATTTTCTATTATTAACTTCATTCTAATTTTCCATGACGCAATGAAGCACATTAATCTATCCATTAAGAAACAAGCTGACCATTTCTAAAAGTCATCAACAATTATATATAAAGGATATACATACACAAGAAAGATCAGCTATTATTTTGACATTTTTCTAGGTCCAGATTAAGACATCTTAGGGAAACATCAATTTAAAACTAAAGAAAGAACTAAAATAGAAACTGGACACTGTCACATACATAAAGGTCATACACAAGTTCTAAAACAGGAGGCCAAAGTGTTGAGAATGTTTAGTGAAGAATAAGATGAGAGGATCAGGAAAAGAATGTAAAAGTTCTAAAGATCATTTCTGTAAGGAATATGCTTGTTATTACTTCTGAAACAGGGAATGTGTTTATGTTTCAAAGGAAGAGATTTATGCTGGAAAGCACTAACTTCCCATTCCAATAAAGAAATATTTATAAAAAGAATAAGGAAACACCCATAGAGAATGGCTGAGTGTCTTCCCTTCCAAATGACCTATCGAATACTGTTCACGCCACACATTTAGTATAGCCGAAAACGGTTAAAGTACTCAAAGGACATTAGACACGTCAGCATAGGTTTTTACACTGTGTTTCATGGGTTTTAAATGCCATGTGTTTAAGAATTGACTCCACAAGCTCACAGAGTAAGAGGTAACCTTATTGATTTTTGTGTCCTCTGCAGCTAACAGCATGAGAGTAGACAGCTGACAAGCATTCAATAAACATTATTACCACTCTCTGAGGCAAAAATCTTAATTAGAGAATAATCTAAACACTACCATCATCACCACCACCAGTGGGAAAGTAGCTCTCAAGATTTCCAAGTGAATCCACTTACATGTTAAAACAATGGGAACAAGAAAAGAGTAACTGTCTCATTCATTTCAAAGGGCTAAAAACGGATCTTCTGTTCGCAAACTTAATCCACTCCAACTAATGCAGTTAACTGCCCACTAAAACGCAGCACCTTATCTTTCTTAGATCTGATGCTTGATCCATGCTCTTAATGGAAAGCATTAAATGTATGTACTCTGTTTCGTTCCTTCTTATGTGAAATACAGTCTGGAATGTGCAAATTAAGAGTCAAATACTTATTGTTATAAGCAATGGCAGAAGAGAAATGACTTCAACTTCAAAATATCATACCCTAAACCCTGGTTTGTTCATATATGAACATCCAAGTTTCAGTGATAAATCCTTTAAAATCCATTCAACCGATAACTGCAGTTATGTCTTGCGCAGCACAGGACCCAAATTCAAGGCTGGTGCTCCATTTGGGTTGATAAATTTTAATAAGCTGCTATTCCCCATTAGGGAGTTGGTCACTGGTTTTAACAAACTCCTTGAAGGGTTCATTTCAGTTACTCCTGCCTTGCTGGATGTGTAACAATTGAATCTTGTTGCTTTCTTCCTAAGGGGTAGAAAGATGATGCTCAGATGAGAGCACTTGCAAAGGGGACCTGAACAATGAAATTTAGGAGCTGGCTGGATGGACCTCAGGGAAAGGGACCTCTAAAGAGGGTGCCTACAACTTGGGGGTAGGGGAGAGAATGACAAAGGGAGGTGGGAAAAGAGCAGCAAAGAAATTTAGTTTCCTTAGAAACTAGATTCATAGCTCCAGAAGTTATTTTAAACATAGTTTAACTTGACATGGCCCATTCTGACCCAAAACTTTGCTTTACACTACTGAAAGGCAAGTTTGCCTGCTAACACCAGTAAATAATTTCGCAGATTATTAGCTTATTTCACGAAGGAATTTCACAGTTACAGAAAGGTCATATTTATCTCTGTTATGTAAATAACATATCTTACAGCCTTCTATGAAAGTTTTACAAGGTGGAAATAACAATAGACAGTGGCTTTAGATTTTGAGGAGAAAATTTAAGAAAATGACATATCTAATTTCAAATCTATCATCTACACACACTGTGTGAGCTAAAAGTCCCTAGAAAGTGGTTGCAAACTACATACTCTGCCACCACAGCCCTCCAGATTCCCCTAAGAGGGCATGCCAGCACCTTGGGACTCAGCTGATGGGCAAGGACACTTTGAAAAAGCACTCCAGGAGATGCTGATAGTCAACCAAACACCTCCTGCCCCACTGCCACTATCAGCTAATAATGTTTCACCACTCGCTGTGGATGTATTTGTGTGTGTATGTGCTATTCTTCTATTCCAAACGTTAACTAAGTGAAGTCATTAGAATAGAGCATCTGAATTCAACTGGCATTTATCCAGTTTTTAAGAGGTAAAAATAAATCCATGAATGGCAAATCAATTTAACATCCTTTCAAACAATTCCATTGTAAAGCCATATAACAAATTCTGAACTCAGAGCTATTTAGAGTCATAGCTTTCCAATTTAAGTAGTTAAGTCCGCTAACATATTTCCACGAATCAAACATTCACTATCAAGGAGCAGTACAAAAAAAAAAAAAAAAAAGTTCCAGCATTCCTCACAATCCACTTACACTTCAGTAAGGGATAACTCAGATTTTTTAAGCAAGTAAATAAAGAATATTATTTCAAGGTTATCATAACTCTCCCTTTGTACATGATACCTCAAATCCTACAGGGTTTACATTTAGATAATTTTATTATTTATGGATAATTTCAAGTAAAACTAGTTAAAGAGGTAATTCTCCTTCAAAGTAACACTCCTGGTTTTCAGGGTTCATATTATTCATACTCCAGTCCACTGGTCTGTATCTCACAATCCCCAAACTTCTTCAATATTGCTGTTTACACCTACTGGTTTACACAACTACAAAGCACATCAAGAAATAGCTCTCAAAACTCCAAACTCCTAAAATCACCAGAAAACATATGTATATCAACAACCTGGTAGTTTTTACAGTTGTCACTCCTAGTGTACATAGCTGCTAAGTCACTTCAGTTACATAGAGTTAGGCCCAAATACTAAGAAAAAAACTTAGGGGTGGGGGTGGGGGGGAAACCAACAACTCCAAAAACAAACTAAGAAAATATACTTACCTTAATTGGAGCACTACTAAACTTAATTTTCCTGTTTGCTGGGATGTCTTCTTCTTCTGGCAATCCAGCGATCTCTGAGCATTCCACATCAGGTTGACAGTAATTGCTTTCATCACTATCTTCCTGCTCCTCCTGCTCAGTACCTGTCTCTCCCCAGTCTGAATTATACCTGGATCTCACCCTATACACATTATAGTCACTGTGCATGTAAACATGGGAGCTCCCAAAATGATGCGGCTCTTCAAATACTTCCTTTTCACAGGCGAACCTAGATACATCAGCAGAGGTGAAATCACCACCTGCAAGTTCTCTCTTCTGTTGCATTGCTGCCTCACTCTCCACCAAACGAGCTTCTGCGTCTTCTGAAGGTTCGTTCTGTGGTGAAGGGATTTCAGGCTCTGGCACTGCCTCGCTTTCAGCACCAGGTTCTTCAGGGGTGTGTCTGTCAGTTCGGTCGGGAGCCTCCTGGTTAGATGCGGGGTCCTCGGCTGCCTTGCTCTGCTGCGCCTCCTCACTGGGCACAGAAGCTAGAGAGGTACTTTTCGAAGCCACCTCTAGTCCTGGGCTTGTGCTACTCCTCTGAACATCCTCTGCATCGTCACTGTGCTTGCTTGGAGGAGACCAAGAATTAGAATCCTTAAGGTGTCCAAAGGTGTCGAGATTGGTAACGGTAACAGATGGTAAATTCAGGGGATAATGCCCAGTCACTGAGTATTCGTTGTTCTCAGCCTTCTCGGAAATGATGGCACTGGGGGAATCGGTGTTCTCAAATACTGCACTCAACTGACTCACAGTTGGGGAGACAGCCTCGGTCCGGGAGCTAAGACTGTCCAAGGAGTCAGTACTGCCTCGGTTGGACTTGGAACCACCCCATTCATCCTGAGCTTCACTCCCTCCAGCTTTCTCCTTCTTTGGGGAATAGCGGTTGTTTTGTCCTGACTCATGCACACTTCTCTCAAACATCTTGCGAGTTTCTGTGAACTTAGAATATGAAGGGCCATCGTACATTGTGTCAAATCTACTAATTCGTTCTGAAACAGAGGACTCCAACTTCACGACCGAGCCATCTGTTTTTTCCAGAAACTCTCTGGGCTTCATTCGCCTCTGAGGGGATGAGGGTCCCTTGCCCCTTGTTTTGGCAATGACCGCGGCATTCTCACTGGGTTCCATACCCATCTGCATAAATAGGTTTTTAATTCTGTTGACATTGGAGCCATATTTCCTCCCCCTGCTCTGCTGGGAGCCCTCACCTTCTTTTGTTTTCTGTTCCCCATCTGACTTGGGTTTGTCAAAGGTACTTTTCAATGCCTGGAACTCAGTTCTATATGCATTCCTGTGAGGAGAGGCACTTCTGAGCGTGGTACGTTCACCCGAAGACTCAGTTTTCAACATTTTTACTTCAGGGGTGAAAAGCCAATGTTCATAATGATCAGGAAAAAAAAACCAAAAAAACAAAACACCTCTCTTCTCTAATCACCAGTATCTGGTCAAGAAAAAGTACCTCTCAAATGGCATACTGTGTCAGTGATCCTCCCAACAGGTGTATTAGGAAATTATTCAGTCAAGAGTTACACAAAATGGCTTTTTCAAAGCAAGACTACAGGTTCATCTGTAACAGAAAAGAATGAATTTCTGAATTCATTTACTTATTTGAATTTATGCTTAGTCAACTATTAATACATTTTTCAAAGTGGCTTAGCCACATGTCAACTAAGAAATTACTTTTTGAACTGTAAACTTCAAAGCCAAGAATTTAAAAGTAATAACTCTGATCAATCTTGGGTAACAAAACTGTTTCAAACATAATTTGAGGACCCACACACACACACCAAAATCACACACACACACATACAAGTGACACGTAAGTACACTTGAAAGCAGTACTTTAGCCCAGTTTTGGTTGGTTTTGTGATTGACCTTAAAAGAAACCAGCAGTCCCCAGATCTTTAAGAAATCATCAAACTATCCAGAAAAATGAAATTCACTTGAGATTCCCCACATCGGGTAGAACTTATTCTTTTTGTACAAGCATAATTCAAAGTTCAGAATCTATGTTTACAAACTCCAAAACATGCCTACAGCGGCTTATTCCATTCTTTCTGGTCCAATATTTTCATCTATATCAGCCCCAAAGCAACCCTAGTGCAATTTCAGACCAAAACAAGCATAATAATGTTCTTAACTGGCAGTAAGTTTCACTCCAAGTTCAGAACCATATCAAATATTTGGAAGTTTCCTAAGAGTGAACATTATTAATTATAGAGTGGGATATACAATATCATGGGAATCAGTGTATGAGAACGTGACGATCAGAAGGTAAACAGACCATGAAACCTCTTTTCACAGCCCTGATTTATTTATTACACTTGCCTGTAACTTACTACAAGCTCAGAATACAACGCAATGCATGCTGGCCGGTTTCCTCAAGCCCACAGCTGGATTTTACATCAATATGCCAGCAAATACTTCAAGATCCGCTGTGGAGCAGACACTGTAGTTCTAAAGATTTTTCATTTTGTTTTTGTTTTGTTTTGTTTTGTTTTTTTAATATTAGGCCGAGCCCTGTCACCCGCACGCTCCATCAGATGAGGATGCACACACTTTCATTGAAACCGTCTCCAACCAAACTCGGCTCCTGGCCCAGCACGCATGCATGGCCCATGCAGACAAACAAGAAAGGCTTCAGAGTGTGGTGCCTGTTTTTCTGTCAGGCATCGACAGTCTCCTTCTACCCTGACATTTGTTTCAGCCTTCACATCCTCCCCCCCCCCCCGCCTACCCCCACCCTTACCCTCACACCCCACTCCCGCCCCCGCCAATTCCAAACCCCGAAGAGGCGGGGGCGGGGGCGATGGGGCCGCCGGGGGATTCAAAACCTGCCCTCACAAAAGACAAACATAAATAACACCAACTTGAGAGGCGGCCGATTCCCAAGCCTGGTTCGGGACGCAATCCCTCGGCCCCCAGGCAGGGGCAGGGCCGGGAGAGCAGGTGACGCCAAGCGCTATGGTAGGAGGTCGCGGACTAGCTTTGTGCCAAGAAGCACCTGAAGTCCTAACACATTGGCTGCGGCTCCGGGCGGCTGCCAGGCGGATGCCGGCGCGGCTCGGGGAAAGCCGAGGTCCCCAGCCACATTTGAAAAAAAAAAAAAAAAAGGAAAAAATTACAGGGTAATGCTAATAAATCCCTTTGTTTTTCGTCCCAGAGTGCCAGGAGACAATAGATCCCACTGATAATGCCT
>SJYX01020371.1:640889-664691 GCA_006410675.1 Oreotragus oreotragus
TGCGGGCGGGCGGCGGCCCGGGCCCCGCGGCGCTGGCACTCTCGGGCCGGCCGGGGCGGGGGGCTCGGCCGGGGCGGGGGCCTCGCCCACGTGCGACCGCCCGCGCCGGGCCGTGTGGCCGGCCGCCGAGCCGAGGCGGGATGGGGCAGAGGCCGCGGCGGTGAGGAAGGCCCGGGGTAACAGGTGCCTCACCTCGGCTGATGGGATTAACTCTAGGGCCGCAGAGAGAGGGAGCCCGGCAGCAAAATCCCAGGGGAGGGAGAGAGGGAGCCTCTGGCGGCCAACGGAGGGCGCAAAGCGCCGGCCCGAGGCGAGGCCGCCCCACCCCGCCCCCAGCCCCGCGCCGTGGGCGAAGAGCCCCTCGGGCTTGGGGCACGGCCTGCCCTTCGGCTCGGGCCTTGGCGCCGCGGGAACTGGGTTCCTGGGGCCCCATCCCACAGAGTCTGCAGTTAACTCGATGACCCCCGGGCATCTAAAACCCTGGGCCACGCTCCTGGCCTGCAAGGCCAATCCCTAGGCCTAGATGCAGAATGGCCGCCGCTTAGGCCGCTGCGCTTCACCTAACACCCACCTTGACCTTAAGGCGCCACTGCTAAAAAGAGAGCGGAGGAACTCTCCTGGCTTTCTCGTCAGAAAAGAGGTTTTCAGACTCTCCCGCCAAACCCCCCCCTTTTATAAATGCTCAGTACCCCCTCCTTTCCCCATCAAAAATACAGGAAGTGTTGCAGCCTTCCTGCAAAATATAAAATCTATCATGACTGTCAATAAAGACCTTTAAACCAATCCTCAAAAAAAAAAAAAAATGGAGTAGGAACTTTTAAGGATAATTTTTCAAGAAGGTAAAAATATACCCTAATACAAATGTAAAATAAAGATGTGTCAAAAATGTTATTTGACTCATCAATTAGGGAGGGAACACCAAGATATAACCCGTCCAAATGACAATGTGAAGGACAAAACTTTACGGAAAATCAGAAAAGAGGCAAAACTGGTTAATAAGGCACGAAAATGTAATGTTTTGAATTATCTCCCATACAGGGTAGTAATCAACTGTATCTCTTCAGGAACAAAATGATTTTGTATTTCTACAGATAAGAACCATTTACAGTATCCTTAAGTTTCTAGGGCTTATAGAATGGTAAAAAGTCTATAGTCAAAGGCAGGCAAAGGTGCAAAGTACTGTAGAACCATGAAGAATCCCAGGGGTCCCCAGCCTCCCTCTGGGATCTAATTAATGTCTGATGATCTGAGGTGGAGCGGAAGTAATAATAATAGAAGTAAAGTGCACAATAAACATAATGCATTTAAATCACCCTGAAACCATCGCCCTCAATCCAGTCCCTGGACACACTGTCTTCCACTAAACAGGTCCCTGGTTCCAAAAAGATTGGTGACTGTTTCTGTAATAACATCCAGGATTCCATTGAAAAGACTCAATAATCTTTTTGTCCATTTTAAAGCTTTACATGAGTTTTTCCAAGGGAAGCATTATTACCTGCATGTTTACAGATGGGAAAACAGATCTAGGTTTTGTAACTTACCTACGGCTTTCTCACTAGGGCTTCCCAGGTGGCACAGTGGTAAAGAATCTGCCTGCAAAGCAGGAGAACAGGGTTCGATCCCTCAGTCGGAAAGATCCCCTGGAGAAGGAAATGGCACCTCGCTCCAGTATTCTTGCCTGGAAAACTCCATGGGCAGAGGAGCCTGATAGGCTACCGTCAATGGAGCTGCTAAGAGTCAGACACAGCTGAATGACTGAGCACACAGCTTTATCACTAGAAAGTGATTGTAGCTACATATGAACTCTGGCCGGTCTGTACACAGAAGCTATATACTCTTGAAGCAAAATCTTTTCTCATTTAATTTCAAAAGAGCTTTGTCGCTACTCAGTTCTATGTATCTCTTATTTTGAACAGTGGCGTTTTTTTCTTTTCTTCAAGCCTCACCAAATTCTGGGTGCTTTCCCAAGGAACAGGCATTCTCTGTCTACGACGTGGATGTCACTTCTATAAGCATAAACAGATGTAACAGGCAATGTGAGGGGGCTGTGGTTCCAGTCTCCACTTTTGGAAAGAACATTTGTGCTGTCTGGGGTAAATGAGTGGAAAAGTTCCTGTCATTTATTTGCAGTATGGAAACCATGTTTTTTAGGAGAATAACTTAAATAAATGCAGGAACCTAATCACTGAGTTCTATCTGTAGATGAGGGGGCAGAGTTGGCAAGAAAACCAGTCTTACACCTCTTTACAAAAAGATGATTCATGCAGAAAAGCAGCCTAAAGAATTCGGTTGGTTTGGGTTTCCTTTTTTTTTTTTTTAATATGAACCTTCTGGAAAAATTCATAGTGAAGGGATGAATGACAGAGTTTTAAAAACATAATTTTAGATTCCTGGCTTGCCCATTGTCCACCTTCCATTTCTAACACTTATTTGAATGTTTGAAGGGACTACTCGACCACTACTAACTAATCCAATACATGTGGTTATTTAACTTAAATCATATACAATTTAAAATTAAGTTCTGGGCTTCCCTGGAGGCTCAGTGGTAAAGAATCTGCCTTCTGACACAGGAGACACAGGTTCAATCCCTGATCTGGGAAGATCCCACATGCCTGGAGGCAGCTTAAGCCGTGCGCCACCACTGAGCCTGTGCTCCAAAGCCCAGGGGGCGCAACTGCTGAAGCCTGCCAGCCCTAAAAAAAGCCTGTGCTCCACAAGAGAAGTCACCGCAGTGAGAAACTCTTGCTGTAGAGAGTAGCCCCCCTCTCCACAGCTAAAGAAAGGCCCGGGCAGCAACAAAGACCTGGTAAAGCCAAAAATAAACAAAAATTAACACTTAAAAAATGAGTAATGAAATTATGTTCCTTAGTCCCACTAGCCACATTTGAAAGATTCAGTAGCTGCATGTGGCTGGTGGCTACCCTATTGAACAGTGTAAATACAGAACATTTTCATCACAGAACTGTCTATTGAATGGTGCTGTCATAGACAACATTTGCACTTCTGTAAATTAGGAAAGGTATTTTGACTTTATAAGGGTCAAAACTTAGTTCAATGGATCATTAATGTGTAGGGGATAAGAGGTCATAAATTTTGCGTTTGCTAATTGGAAAGAGACTGGGGCAGCGCTTTTGTTTAGTAGTTCAGTCTGGTCTGACTTTTTCTCAGACTGTCGCCCACCAGGCTCCTCTGTCCATGGGTTTCCCAAGCAAGAATACTGGAGTGGGTTGCCATTTCCTCCTCCAGGGGATCTTCCTGACCCAGGGCTCAAACTCGCATCTCCTGTGTCGCCTACATTGTAGGCAGATTGCTCACCACTGAGCCACTAAGGGATCCCTGGCCAGCGTTAGGTGAAGCTTAGTGCTGACGTACAAGACATCCAAAATGCGATATATTTGGAGAAGATGGGAATTTTCATTTTCATATGCGATTTGTTTTACAAATCATGTAGAATATTGTGGGCTGTTGTTCTTGTTTCCTTTGTAACCAATCATAATGCGATTAATAAGAAAGGACCATAAGATTAGTACAATAAAAAATACAAAATGTATTCTACCTTGTTTTAGGGGTTTTATCAATGTAATTTTTTCAGTTTTCATAATGGATATTCTGAGTAGCTATTCTAATAATTAAATTATTCATATGTGAAAGTGAAATATTGGGTGTGATTGTGAAATTAAGCCTAAATCAAGTCTGAATCAAATTTTAAAACGAGAGAAAATTGACTAAGCTGAGTCTGAAACAGCTCATCACTCCTTGATTTATAGCATGAAAGCACCTGGCTGATGGTGTGTTTGCACAAGTTCATAAAGGGAGAGAAAAGACTAGAACAAACATGGAGGCCTCTGAAGTGAAGAAGTGAAGTCGCTCAGTCATGTCGGACTCTTTGCGACCCCATAGATTGTAGCGTACCAGGCTCCTCTGTCCATGGGATTTTCCAGGCAACAGTACTGGAGTGGATTGCCATTTCCTTCTCCAGGGGATCTTCCCAACCCAGGGCTCGAACCCGGGTCTCCCGCATTGTAGACAGACGCTTTACCGTCTGAGCCACCAGGAAAGTCCTTGTTTATTATTGTTAGCTGTGCTGGGTCCTCGCTGCTGCGTGAGGGCTACTCTTCGCTGCAGCACCTGGAGTCCTCATTGTAGTGGCTTCATTTATTTCAGAGTTCAGGCTGTAGGCATACAGGCTTCATTAGCTGCAGCCTGCAGGGTCAGCAGTTGCGCCGTGCAGGCTCTAGGGCATGCAGGCTTCAGTAGCTTTAGCACAGGGCCTTAGTTGCTCGGAGGCATGTGGAAGCTTCCTGGATCAGGGATCAAACCTGTGTTCCTTGCATTGGCAGGCAGATTCTCATCCACTGTGCCACCAGAGGAGTCCTAGAATAATCTTTTTATGAAATAGGCAAAGTAAGGGAAGAGCAATTCCAATCCTATCCAGGGTACCTTCCCCACCTAGGGATCAAACCCAAGTCAGGTCTCCTGCACTGGCAGGTGGGTTCTTTACCATTAGTGCCCCCTGGGAAGCCCTGGTTTTACCCATTACTCTAGCATAAAAGGATATTTTACTCATACTGCTGTTTCTGTACCAGTATTAATAAGAGAAGTATGTTGACAGTAACGAGTCACTTGTTTACAAAAAGTTAGTTATAACTGCTTGTTTTACGTTTGTAAATTTCAGAGTGCATTGTCATCTTCAGAGGCAAAGGATATTCTTGCATCTTAAGAGGTCCATGTTGTAAAATAACCATCCCTGTTTAAGGGTAAAAACTGTTATTTTTTTAGTCTTACAATATTTCACACATACTTCATTGTACCGGTAAAATATATTTCTCTAAAATCGTGATAGAGTACCCAGGCTTACATTCAGAATACATCAGAGATATCTGTAATCTCTGATTTTGTCAAGCTAGTTATAAAATTAAGCTTAAATCCATAAATGGATTTTGTAATCTATAAGGTATCATTTCTGTCTAAATAAATTGATAATGATTCAGCATGAATTTCTACCTACATTCATGGTTTGGGCATGCCACTGAAAATCATACCATCATTTTGGTTCATTTCTCATTCTACAATACATCCAGTATCTTGGCTTTTCAGCCTAAACTTGGTGCATGATAAGTTTGAGTACTTTTATTTGTTGCAAGTAATAAACTATAGAACTTCTTGGGATTTCTTAAAGTCATTTTAAAGTTATTATTAACATGTTAGCTCTACAAATAAACCACAGTAGACTTGCACGGTACATTTAGGCTAAAAGTGATACATTTTCTCTTTTTTCCCTATTTTTACTTTTTTGGTTGCTCACACGAAACACCCCAAACCAAGAGTTTTGTTGGTATGATGTTTTCATGACCGTCACTGCTTCTCAGGTTGAAACAATAGCTGTTATACCAATTCTTTTCGGTTTTCAGTTTTATAGTGGTGAAAAAGGCATGTTTATAAACAAGTCTTAGGTATTTATCTGTCTCTCCAGAAATGCATTTTACTTTCAGCAGATTAGCCTCTCTGGTAGAAGGATTCCAGGAGTGGTCTTCAGCCTGCCAGTCCTCCACCCACAGGGCACACCTGAACTCTGGCATCCTTGCGATCGGCATGGTGTCTGCTCTGCTTCAGAATAATTCATTATTCTAAGACTGAAACAAGTGAGAGAGACGCACTGATCCTTCGCTGAGAGAACAGGTAGCAGAGTGTCAAACAGTTCAAATGGAATTCAAATGTCAAATCAGTACTGAAATTCATATTCAGTACTTTTATTCCCCTAGAGATGCTAAGCCTAGTTCTTGAGCCATAAAATAGCATAGTTCTTTGCACACAATTGTTGGGGGAAATAGTTGTCCAAAACAGTCCTAACTGTGAAAATATGGGGGGAGGGGAATATCAAAGAATAACAAAAGTATCTCGGTAGCTTCTTCATTCCTTGGCGTTAGCCTTGATGAATTAATTATTAAAGTAAGTAGATAAACACCTCTATTTGTCGCCAATTAAACAGGAGAGTTCTGTGATTTTATCTCAATTTCCAGTCTAGTTCTAGTGATAAAACCATCTTGAGAAGGTCCATTATAGTCCCACTTCACACGAAATTCAAATTGTAGCAAGCTGCATTTTAAGGAAACGCTAGTATATTTCATCCACGCTAGTAGATGTGGTCATATGCTTTTAGAAATAAAAAATTTGCTCTGACGTTGTTAGTACATTTTCTGTAGGGTCTTAGCCATGATTCTGATGTCCACTTTAGACTCTTGTCAATTACCATTAACACAATAGTTTCAAGTGAAGTTTGAATTGCAGATGAATGATTTACATGTTTATACGCTATTCAAGTTTTGAACTGGATGAATTATGAACAAGAACTTATCCTAATTAGTGGGCAGATATTAAACACCCAATCCTCTTTTTCTCGCCTTATGACAGTTCCCAATACTTGTGATTGTATTCAGAAATGTTGCTGGATTTAGAGTTAGTTTCTTCTTGATTCCCTGGGCTTCCTGATTCCCAGGGCTTCCCTGGTGGTGCAGAGGTTAAACCATCTGCCTGGAACGTAGGAGACCTGTGTTCGATCCCTGGGTCGGGAAGATCCCCTGGAGAAGGAAATGGCAACCCACTCCAGTATTCTTGCCTGGAGAATCCCACGGACAGAGGAGCCTGGTGGGCTACAGTCCTCGGGTTGCAAAGATTCGGACACGACTGAGCGACTTCGCTTTCACTTTTCTTCTTGATTGGTCTTCCCTGGTAGCTCAGTTGGTGAAGCATCTGCCTGCAGTGCAGCAGATCCCAGTTCGATTCCCTGATCAGGAAGATCTGCTGGAGAAGGGATAGGCTACCCACTCGAGTATTATTGGGCTTCCCTTGTTTTTCCGCTGGTAAAGAATCTGCCTGCAATGTGAGAGATCTTGGTTCAATCCCTGGGTTGGGAGGATCCCCTAGAGAAGGGAAAGGCTACCCACTCCAGTATTCTGGCCTGGAGAACTCCATGGACTGTATAGCTCACAGCCTCGCAGAGTTGGACACCACTCTTCTTGATCGATCATGGTGGTTTTAGTCACTAAGTCATGTCCACCTCTTGCCACCATGTGGACCGTAACCCACCAGGCTCCTCTGTCCATGGGATTTCCAGGCAAGAACACTGGAGTGGGTTGCCATTTACTTCCCTCTCTCTTGATTAAGGCACTGCAAACTGTGTGATATGGACCACATACTTTCCCAGCTTTTTGTTGCTGTTGTTGTTCTTCAGTTCAGCCGCTCAGTTGTGTCCGGCTCCTTGCGACCCCCTGAATCGCAGCAGGCCAGGCCTCCCTGTCCATCACCAACTCCTGGAGTCCACCCAGACTCACGTCCATCGAGTCCGTGATGCCATCCAGCCATCTCATCCTCTGTCGTTCTACTCCTTCTCCTCCCCCCAGTCCCTCCCAGCATCAGGGTCTTTTCCAATGAGTCAGCTCTTCACATGAGATGACCAAAGTATTGGAGTTCCAGCTTTAGCATCAGTCCTTCCGATGAACACCCAGCACTGATCTCCTTTAGGATGGACTGGTTGGATCCCCTTGCAGTCCAAGGGACTCTCATTTCTCCAATGCATGAAAGTGAAAAGTGAAAGTGAAGTTGCTCAGTCGTGTCCGACTCTTAGTGACCCCCATGGACTGCAGCCCACCAGGCTCCTCCATCCATGGGATTTTCTAGGCAAGAGTACTGGAGTGGAATGCCATTGCCTTCTCCACATGTATCCTGAGAAAACCATAACTGAAAAAGACACATGTACCCCAATGTTCATTGCAGCACTATTTACAGTAGCTAGGACATGGAAAAGCAAACTAGACATTCATCGACAGATAAATGCGTAAAGAAATTGTGGTACGGATATTCAATGGAATATTACTCAACCGTAAGAAGGAATGCATTTGAGTCAGCTCTAATGAGGTGGATGAACCTGCCTATTATATAAAAGTAAGTCAGAAAGAGAAAAGCCAGTATCGTGTATGAATGCATATGTGCGGAATCTAGAGGGAGGGTACTAATAAGACTATTTGTAGAGTAGCGATGGAGATGCAGATACAGAGAACAGACTTGTGGACACAGTTGGGGAAGGAGAGGGTATTGAAATTGGAGAGGGTGTTGAATTGGGAGAGGAGCACTGAGATGTACACTTAACCGTATGTAAAATGGATAGTCTGTGGGAATTTGCTGCATGACGCATTGAGCTCAAACCCGGTGCTCTGTGACAACCGAGATGGGTGGGTGGAGTGAGAGGTGAGGGGTTGCGGTTTAAGAGGGAGGGGATGTGTGTATGCCTATGGCTGATTCATGTTGATGTATAACAGACAGCAGAAATATTGTAAAGCAACTATCCTCCAATTTAAAAAAAAAAATGCTCTTATATATTTATGATCTAATAAAAGTCTTCTAAGGAAAAGAAACTAATTACCTGGCCTACAACCTAAGTTTTGTTCCCTTATAGTACATTATTTTTAAAAGAAAGCCATGGGCACCAAAATGGTATATGTCTATGAAGAAAAGTCAGAATATAACTTATTTCCTTATAGGAGTGTGACAAAACTTGAACAATAATCTAAACGTCATATTTATTTGGTGAATACCATAAAAGTAGAGTAAACAGTTGAAAGTAGTTTAATGCCTAGCTGGATTCTCAATGGAAATGAAATTCATATTTTATGATACTGAGGATAGAAACAAACACATCATTGATAGGTGAAATTGAGTTTATATTAAAATTTTACAAGGGAGTTATAGTTTCAAAAACAAAAACAAAATATAATCTTAGCCAAAAATGTAAATTTGACCTGATAGAGCTCTTAACTCAGTTGAACTTTGTGGATTTAATTTTTTTTTTTTTGCTTTGTTCTAGAAGCTAACAATCTATTCTGATGTTAGTCTGTGAAGCCTGAAAATTTTCTTATGATAAATTACTTATATTTGAGTACAGTGTGCTGTAATATAATTTATGCAATGTGTACATATTTTGCAAATTCACAAGCTGAGCTCATCTCAAGAGCCTCAGAAATTAAGCAAGACCAGCAACACAGAACCAAATGATAGGCCACCACATGCTCACCCACAGGAGAGGTGGACCAAGACCAAATGAGACATTTAGATGCATAAAGGAAAGTCATTTATTATGTGATCATTTTCCAAAAAGCAAACACATTTCTAAAAACCTAACACTAAGCTTAAAACTGACACTGAGATACTCTCAAATAAGTGATGACCCAGAAACTTACATATTTATATAGAGGCACATTTTCCAAAGCATTTGTACATTGTCATCACATTATTGAAACTGTTTTGATCACTTCTGTGGGACTTTCAAATCACAAGGTCGATGCATACTATGATTTTAATGTTGCTTTAAATGAAATTTCTCCAACTATGGAAAATATGACTTCTCTGCAAGATCTTAGCCGTACGTTCAGGTATATAAAACCTAAGAAATATAAGGAACAAACAATTCATAACAGAGGGATCAATAAAAATATAAAATGTTTCCAATAAATTACTATCTGGTTCACCATGTAGGTTCACCATGTAGAAATCAAATATACAATTAACTTTGATAGAAGTGTACGTGTCAGTTGTTCAGTAATGTCCAACTCTTTGTGACTATAGCCTGCCAGGCTCCTCTGTCCTCGGGATTCTCCAAGAGAGAATAGTGGAGCCATTCCTTTCTCTAGAGGATCTTCCCAACCAGGGGTGGAATCCATGTCTCCTACATTGGCAGGCGGATTTTTTATCATTGAGCCAACTGGGAAGCACAGTCTTCCTAGCCAACCATATATCTGAAAGAGCAATACAATTTTTCTAACATTTCTTATGCTATTTAAAAAGACACCTGGTGTTGATAAAAAGTAAGAATAGATGCCTCTCTAAAGCCTGGAGTACAGAATTGCTCTGTCTTTCAAGTAGAAGGACTGTGCATTCAGAACTAGGATATTTGAACTGTTAACTCACTTCTATATTACATTGCCTATGCCGGATCATTTGGTATAAACTAGCCTCTTTCTCCGGAGAAGGCAATGGCACCCCACTCCAGTACTCTTGCCTGGAAAATCCCATGGACGGAGGAGCCTGGAAGGCTGCAGTCCATGGGATCGCTAAGAGTTGGACATGACTGAGCAACTTCGCTTTCACTTTTCACTTTCATGCATTGGAGAAGGAAATGGCAGCCCACTCCAGTGTTCTTGCCTGGAGAGTCCCAGGGACGGGGGAGCCTGGTGGGCTGGCGTCTATGGGGTCACACAGAGTCCGACACGACTGAAGCGACGCAGCAGCAGCAGCAGCAGCAGCCGCTTTCTCAATCTGGAACTCTAAACCCTATCCTCCACTTTCCCATTCTCCTTTCTCTGTTTCAAACCTGAAAGTAAATTTCCCTCCTTACCACCCTTCTTCCTTCTCACTTTAAATTGTGGCTCTATGGTCTTTGTTCTCAACATGGGCCGTTCATTGTACAACTAGGGTAACTCCCAGGAAATAAATGGAAACCTCTGGGGATGGATCTCCAGTAAACTCTCCCGGGGTCATTCTAATAATTGCATTCTAATAATAAGGGTTGAGTACCATGACTCTAGTACACTGATTCTTAAATGCATCTACAGTATGTATCTACATACTGTAATCCTGTGGCAAGCTTTTGAAAAATGCTTGGGTCCACTCCAAAAGGTCCTGACTTCATTGTTCTGGGGTGTGACCTGAGAATCAGGATTTTTAAGAACTCTCTGGGGGAATGCTGATATGTCTTAAAATAGAACCCGGCTTGGTTCTGTTTATAATGTCAGCTTCCAGAACTGGTAAAAGTAAAATAGCAGGATGCCTAGCAATCTCTTTTACTCTAGGGAAAAGAATTCCAATTACTTTCAGGATGTTAACTTTTGACTCATTATTCAGGACTGACTGAAAACCTGGTAAAAGTTCTTTGTAAGAAAAGTGTGGCTTGTTTCATTATTTGTACTTGCCAAAGGTACACTAGTGGAGTTCTCAATTTTTAAGATGCATAATAATCACCTTGAATGCTTGTTGGCAATGCAGATCAAGATCTCCAGAGATAGACTGGAAAGAGGACTTACCAGTCTGCATTTTAAAGAAGATCTATAGTTTATATTAATAACATTTATGAGATTATGGTGAGCATACCATGAAAGTAGATCTGGCTGAGTAAGTTTCTGCTTGGGTAGACATCTGTCTACATGGTGGTTGGCTCAGGCTGAAGAAGATCAGGATTGGCCACCCTAAAATATGCTTCTTTGACATAAGGATTCTTTTGAGCAGAAGTCATTCAGTCATGTCCAACTCTTTGTGACCCCATGGACTGCAGCTCACCAGGCTCCTCTGTCCATGGGATTCTCCAGGCAAGAATACTGGAGTGGGTTGCCATTCTCTTCTCCAGAGGATCTTTCCCGCCCAGGGATTGAACCTGGGTCTCCTGCATTGCGGGCAGATTCTTTACATCTGAACTACCAGGGAAGTCCCTTTTGAACTAAGGGATGGATAATCAACCAATAATCAACAGATGCAGAAAGAGCCCGTTAGCCTCCCCTTTGGCCTCCCCTGCTCTCTGCCTAAAAGCAGGCATAAAATTCCCTTTATGAAGGTATTTCTTCCCCTCCCTGTGACCTCCTCTCCTACTCCATACCAGGAAGTGAGTGACTCATCACCACAGATGGATAAATTTAGATAAGTTTTCATAAACAAACCTTACTAAAATACCCCCTATGTCCCATTAGTTACCTAACATTTCCTAATCACTCTCCTAGGATTTATCATCAGTGGACGCCCCAATCTCCTATTCTTTTGTTTAAATGGTATATAAGCCCCCGGGTGTAATCATTTCTAGGAGTTTCACTTATTTTCTGTGAACTCCCATGCATGTAAATATTAATAAAAAGTGTGTGCCTTTTCTCCTGTTAATCTTTTATTTGTTTAATTCGCAGGCCCCTAGTACTGAACATAAGGGAATAGAGGAAACGTTTTTCCTCCCTGATGAGGTTCACACGTGAGGCTTGCCTGTCCATCAGCACCTCATTGACTGGACTGGCTATGGTGATTATAACTTCTACTCTGGACTTGCATCGTCAGGGCACTCAAGGTGACTATTCTCTTGCCCTCAGTACAGCCTTTGCTTCATCTACACCCTACTCAAATGTTGACCTTCCTACATGCTTGCCCCAGGTCCCAATTAATGATCCTTCTAACTTTAAATCAGAACATCTCCTCCTGATTACTGGTCAAAGAGGAAGTGAGGGGCATGTCCTCCGCTGGTTTCCCTGGTAACCAATGATCCCACCTGACCTCACTTCCCCCTATAACTGCAAACCTGCCCCTCCGCCCAGATGCTCCGTGCAGCCTGCCTGCACACAGTTGGGTGTCCCTCCAGGACTTTTTCAGACGTGTAAGCTTCCCCATTCACGAAACCATTGATGTCTGTGTTGCTGATTCCAGGCTCTTTCTTCGGCCTTGAAGCTGCACAGATTCATAGATACAGGGCTTGTAGGCTTGCGGCAACAATTAGTAGAACAGCCAGAAGACCCAGGAAGCTCCCAGAAGCCCAAGATGTCAGGAAATAAGGTGGGGAGTGGAAAGTTGCAGGCACGGCCCCCTGGCATGTAGAGCCTAAAAGTCGCAGCGGTAATCCCAGGGTGGCTGCACACAATACGCAGGGCCCTCTGGTGACTGTCCATGATGAGCAGGGCCTCCAGGAGAGCACGCAGGACTCAGAGACACACCTAAGGCTATTGCGAGGATGTTGCCTGCCGTCCCAGAGCCAAAAGAGATGCTGGAGGCCAAAGGCGGGGGCCACAGCTGTGGCTGGTGGTTGCTTTTTATTCTGAGAAAGGCCCCAGAAGGTGAGCTAGTAACAGTGCAGGGGAAGGCGATCTTGAATGCTGATTCCTGTTCCTCTGAATGGGAGGCATGTGAATATGAGTGAGTGATAAGTACTGTTGTTTGTTGCTGTTATTTCTTTAAACTGAATGGGCTATCTAGAGGCGGGAAGGTGGTGGGGAGGAATCCCTGAAAATGGCCAAGATGATAATCTTTTACCATTCTAAAACTGGCTCTCCGGAATGCCCGATAGAGGAAGTTAGCTTTTAGAAGGAATTGTTACTTTTGTTCTTGTGCTTTTGAGATGTAAATGATCTGCTTGGGCACTCAGGACCTTTAATCCTATGCGATCTCTAAGAGTGAAGGGGGGAAAAAAAAGGCCTTTTAAAACTGTATAGGAATCTTAATTATGTTTTGGGAATGTCTCTCTAGATTTTGCTAACTTGCAACTAAACTAAGATAAATGAAGAGAATTCATTTGCCATCTGGGTCGTTTCAAATAGGATAAAATGCGTGTGTGCGTGCTCAGCCGCTCAATAGTGTCCTACTCCTTGCACCGCCATAGACTGCAGCCCACCAGGGTCCTCTGTCCATGGAATTCTCCTGCCAAGAATACTGGAGAGGGTTGTCATTTCCTACTCCATGGGATCGTCCCAACCCCAGGATTGAACCTGTGTCTCTTGTGTCTCCTGCTTTTGGCAAGAGGATAAAATACTGGAACATTAATTGCTGGGTGGGTCTAAGTTTGCCTATGTTTACCTTCTTAAGAGAGGAAGACTAAAGCCACATTTTCCGACCAGTATAACAAACGGTTCGCAATTACTTGCTTGTTTTTGCCAGAGTTTAAAGCACAGTCAGACACAACTGAGCGACTGAACTGAAAGTTCTTAAGGGTTAAGATTATAACCAGTAATGATTCTAGTTATTGTAACCAACTTTCTTTATTGATTACATTGGAATCAGGCGTTTGTCCCTTTTAAAGTCTTTGATCATTTGTAGACAGATATTGTACTCTGCTTTTACAAAAGAAAATTCACAGGAAGGACTTTTTTTTTTAATTGAAGTATAGTTGATTTACAATGTGTTAATTTCTTCTGTGCAGCATATGTATTCTTTTTTTATTTTTTCCATCATGGTTTATCACAGGATATTGAATACAGTTCCCTGTGTTACATAGCAGGCTCTTGTTTATCCAGTACCTTACACCTTCTAATCCCAGACTCCCACTCCGTCGCTTTTCTCTCTCGCCCTTGGCAACAACAAAGTCTGTTCTCTATGTCTGTGAGTTTGTTTTCGTTTTGTAGATGAGTTCATTTGTATAACATTTTAGATTCCACATATAATTGATATTATGTGATATTTGTCTTTCTCTTTCTCACTTCACTTAGTATAATAATCTCTGGGTCCATTCATGTTGCTGCAAATGGCATTATTTCATTCTTTTTATGGCTGAGTAGTATTCCGTTGTGTATTTGGTTCACTTCATTGTGTATGTGTACCACGTGTTCTTTATTCATTAATCTGTTGATGAACATTTAGTTTGTTTCCAGGTCTTAGCTGTTGTCAATAGTGCTGCTGTGAACACAGCAGCATGTGTATCTTTTTAAATTCAAGTTTTGTCTGAACATATGCCCAGAAGTGGGATTGCTGGATCATATGGCAACACTTTACTTTTTTGAGGAATCTTCTGACTGTTCTTGCTAGTTCAGTTCAGTCGCTCAGTCATGTCCGACTCTTTGCGACCCCATGAATCGCAGCACGCCAGGCCTCCCTGTCCATCACCAACTCCCGGAGTTCACTCAGACTCACGTCCACCGAGTGAGTGATGCCATCCAGCCATCTCATCCTCTGTTGTCCTCTTCTCCTCCTGCACCAATTTACATTCCCAACTAAATGTAGGAGGGCTCCCTTTTCTCCACACCCTCTCCAACATTTGTTATTTGTGGACTTTTTAATGATGACCATCCTGACCAGTTGTGAGGTGGTATCTCATCATAGATTTTTTGAAGATCTTGTTTGGATGTGGACCATTTTTAAAGTCTGTTGAATTTGTTACAACATTGTTTCTAGTTTATGTTTTGGGTTTTTTGCTGCCAGGCAAGTGGAATCTTAACTCTGAGACCAGGGATGTAACTACCCTGCATTGGAAGCTGAAGTCTCAGCCACTGGAATATCAGGGAAGTTCCTCTCATTGTAATTTTGATTTGCATTTCTATAGCAATAACAATGTTGAGCATTTTTCATATGCCTTTGTCTATCTGTATGTCTCCTTTGAAGAAACATCTGTTTAGGTCTTCTACCCATTTTTCAACTGTTTTGTTTGTTTTTTGTTACTGTTGAGTTGTTTGTATATTTTGGAAATTAAGCCCTTGTTGGTCACGTTATTTGCAAATATTTTCTCCCAGTCCATAGGTTATCTTTTCGTTTTTATTTATGGTTTCCTTTGCTGTACAAAAGCTTATAAGTTTGATTAGGTCCTGTTAATTTATTTTTGCTTTTGCTTCTCTTGCCTTGGGAGACTGAACAAGGAAAACATCAGTATGACTTATGTCAGATTGTTTTGCTTACGTGCTTTACTACGAGTCTTAAGGGTGTCCTGTCTTATATTGAAGTCTTTAAAACCATTTTGGTTTGTGTGGGTGTGAGGGCGTTAGGGTACGCTCTAACTAACACACCCTAAGCTAATGTGACCATGTGGGGATGACTGACAGTGAGGGGAAGGACTCTTCCCATCTTCCTGTCAATACATGCGAAGGGCCCCTGTCTGGAACCATTACTGTAAAACACTTCATAAACTTTGACACCCCGTGAGCCCCTCTGCACTACGTGGTGTGGAGTGGAACAGGCTGCCTTCTGAACACACAGGTCCGGCTAGTGGGATTAACTGTCTTTGTTTGGAAAAATCTAATGGGTCTAGCCCTATTTGCACTCAAAAAAACAATGCAGTCAGAACTATAATGTAACTGCTAGTTCCTGGCGAGGCCAATGGAATATTTCCTTCAAAGCAAGGCCTTCCTCTTCCCATGGAGGTCTCTGCGTTTGCAAAAACCAGGGGCGGCCTTATTTTCCTTGTAACTGGACAGGGCACTGCCACCACTGACTTCCTCTCCATTGATTTGGTAAGTACTTAGCTCCAGAATTTGCCCATATCCTGGTGAATGACTGGATTTAGCACACTAGGCATCTTACTCTTGATACTCTGTGGCTGCTGCTGTCTGTAATGTACGTTTGGCATCTGGTTACAGTGTGCCTCTACCTACGTGACCTCTGGGACATGGTGAAAGAGCAGGGGACCAGGATTGTAAGAGTTAAACAGGATCAGGCCATTCAAGGTGGTTGTTCTCTTGCTCTTTGTACATCTCCTTGGACCAGTGCCCGATTCACCTATACCCTACCCACATGACTGACCTTTCTACATACTTGCCCCAGGCCCTAGCTAATGATCATTCTGGCTTTAGATCAGAACTTTCCACTATGCTTATTAAAGAAGCAGTGAAGGGCATGACCCTCTGCTGGTCTGACTGGCAACCAATGAGCCGATATGTTAGTCTTAGTCACTCATTTGTGTCCAATTCTTTGTGACCCTGTGGACTGTAGCCTGCCAGGCTCCTCTGTCCGTGGGATTCTCCAGGAAAGAAGACTGGAGTGGGTAGCCGTTCCCTCTTCCAGGGTATCTTCCCGACCCAGGGATCAAACCTAGGTCTCCTGCGTTGCACGCAGATTCTTTCCCATCTGAGCCCCCAGGGAAGCCCATAAAACACATAGGATATGGAAATGAATGGAATACAAAGAAAAGATATATTTTGATAACAATAGAGTCAGGATGTTCTAAAAAAATAGCACACAAACAGGAAGAGCAAAGCTAAGGTGGCAAATACTGGACTCCATCAGATAGCTGGGGGAAGGGATGGATATGAAGATCACGGAGATAGGAGAAGGGGAGAGGGAAACACCTGCCCTAGTTTGGAGGAAAAAATAACAAGGATTAGGAGGGAGTGAGAGAAGAAAGACATGAACATTCACCTATGTCAATATTTGCTCTCTTGCTAAAAAGTAACTACTTTTATTTATTAAGAGCAATGTGCATGCTAGGCATTGTACTAAGCCTGTTACATTGGCTCATATCAATTCCTGCAATATGTCTATACGGTATGCATGTAGAGGAAAAAACCCTGTAAAACTCAGAATGTTGCATAATCTCCCTAAAGCTGTTAAAGACAGGGCGGGAATATGAACCAGCCTAGTACAATTCAAAGCCTTCTCCTCCCTAATATCTTCCATTAAAAAGTAAACAGCAAATTAAATTTTGTGGGTGAAGAAGAAAAACTAGCAGAATCTAAGCTCCATTTGTTTTAACCATGGTGATTAGATGAGTTCATCCACCTTGGCTGAGAATTCATGAATTGTTAAAAGAATTGTGGAAGTAATATCACCTTTACTGTTGTTTACTTGAATAGAGCTGCTTAATTTAACTGCGGGGTATTTAAATTGTGTGGATCCTCAGAAGCTTTTAGCAGGCCTTGACCTGGAAATTGACCAAGAAAGAGCTCCTGATAATAGTGTGGCTGCTACACCAAGAAAGCTTATTTCTTGTGGTGTTAAGAGGCAGAGCAAAAGGCGAAACTATCATTGAGTTCGTATTGCTTCATTGGTCCAGATTATCTATCTTATATATTTTAATAGTGAGTATGTGTTACCATGAAAGTAGACAACAACACAAACAAAAATGTCCTTATTTGAGAAGTAAAGTAGCTTTGCAGACTGTGCAAGACTATGGAAATCAGATGCTCTGGTTTTTTTCCTCCAGATTAGCCCTTTTTTTAAAAACACTAATGGAACTGAACAGCTCCAGGGCATTATTAAAAAGCTAATGAGGCTAATACTCTAATTAGAAACAATTTAAACTAAAGAATGTGCACAATGGCCTAGAGTGCTTCATGAAACTGAATTTTAAAAAGGGAAAATAATAACCTGTACGTATAGGGACCCATGAATATTTACCAATGATACTGGTAATATAGGAAATACGCAAAGCTGCATTTTTAGTGGCCCAGAGAAAATATGAATAAATAAGGAAAAGAAGAGGAAAAAGTATGAAAAGGAAACTCTGTTAACAATGATTAACTATTATTCCCATGGTGAAATAAGTTCATTGTGCCAAGCTAAGTTCAGGAAGAAATCTTAATTATTTCTTTTTAGTTTAGTTAAAAAAAAAAAAAATCTCCAAGATGACGTATTAATCTTCCTCGGCTAATTATCTTGGTAACCCGTATGTTGTTGTTCAGTCATTAAGGTGTGTCTGACTTTGCAGCTCCATGGACTGTAGCACACTAGGCTTCCCTGTCCTTCACTGTCTCCCAGAGTTTGCTCAAACTCATGTCCATTGAGTTGGTGATGCCATCCAACCATCTCACTCTCTGTCGCCCCTTCTCCTCCTGCCCTCAATCTTTCCCAGCATCAGGGTCTTTTCCATGAGTAGGCACTTCTCATCCAGTGGCCAAAGTATTGGAACTTCAGCTTGAGCATTGGTCCTTCCAATGAATATTCAGGGTTGATTTCCTTTAGGATTAACTTCTTTGATTTCCTTGCTGGCCAAGGGAGTCTCAAGAGCTTTCTCCAAAACCACAGTTCAAAAGCATCAATTCTTCAGTGCTCGGCCTTCCTTGTGGTCCAAATCTCATATCTGTACATGACTACTGGAAAAACCATAGCTTTGACTATACGGGCTTTTGTGGGCAAAGTGATGTCTCTGTTTTTAATACGCTGTCTGGGTTTGTCATAGCTTTTCTTCCAAGGAGAAAACATCTTTTAATTTCAATTTCATGGCTGCAGTTACTGTCTGCAGTGATTTTTGGAGCCCAAGAAAATAAAGTCTGTCACTGTTTCCACTTTTCTCCCTTCTATTTGCCATGAAGTGATTGGACTAGATACCATGATCTTAGTTTTTTGAATGTTGAGTTTTAAGTCAGCTTTTTTACTCTTCCTCTTTCAACCTCATCAAGAGGTTCTTTAGTTCTTCTTCGTTTTCTACCATTAGCTGTATCAACTGCTTATCTGAGGTTGTTACTGTTTCTCCCGGCAATCTTGATTTCAGCTTGTGATTCATCTGGTCTGGCATTTCACAGAATGTACTCTGCATAGAAGTTAAATAAACAGAGTGACAGTATACAGCCTTGACATATTCCTTTCCCAAATTGGAACCAGTCCATTGTTCCATGTCCAGTTCTAACTGTTGCTTCTTGACCTGCATGCAGGTTTCTCAGGAGGCAGGTAAGGTGGTCTGGTATGCCCATCTCTTGAAGAATTTACCACAGTTTGTTGTGATCCACAGAGTCCAAGGCTTTACCGTAGTCAATGAAGCAGAAGTAGATGTTTTTCTGGAATTCTCTTGCTTTCTCTATGATCCAGTGGATGTCGGCCATTTGATCTCTGGTTCCTCTGCCTTTTCTCAACCCAGCTTGTACAGATGAAAGTTCTCAGTTCACATACTGCTAAATGCTAGCTTGAAGAATTTGAGCATTATCTTGCTAGCATGTGAAATGAGCACAACTGCACAGTAGTTTGAAAATTCTTTGGCATTTCCTCTCTTTGGGGTTGGAGTGGTTCCTCTGCCTTTTCTCAACCCAGCTTGTACAGATGAAAGTTCTCAGTTCACATACTGCTAAATGCTAGCTTGAAGAATTTGAGCATTATCTTGCTAGCATGTGAAATGAGCACAACTGCACAGTAGTTTGAAAATTCTTTGGCATTTCTTCTCTTTGGGGTTGGAGTGAAAACTGACATTTTCCAGTCCTGTGACCACTGCTGAGTTTTCCAAATTTGCTGGCATATTGAGTGCAGCACTTTAACAGTATCACATTTTAGGATTTGAAATAGCTCTGCTGTAATTTCATCACCTCCACTAACTTTGTTTGTATTAATAGTACTGCTTCCTATGGCCCACTTGATTTCACCCTCCTGGATGTCTGGCTCTAGGTGAGTGACCACACCATAGGGATTACCAAGGGCATTAAGACCTTTTTTTAAAAATATAGTTCACATGTAGTATTCTTCCTTTGACTATTTATACTACCACACAGAGAAGTCAGCTTGGATTCTAATGAATTCCTGAGCTTTTGTAAACAGCATTTTATTTATTTATTTGACCTCACGTGTGTTCTTAGTTGATCAACCAGGGTTCACACCCACATGCCCTCATTGGAACCACGGAGTCTTAACTACTAGACCATCAGGTAAGCCCCTGTGATCAGCCTTTTAGATACTTAAATGACCTCACACATCATCTAATCCAGTGTTTAGTAGTAGAGTAGTTCAGAGACTGCCTGAGTCAGAATTGGTCAGAACAGTTAATAAAAATGCATATTCCCAGAAACTGTACCAAATATACTAAATCAAAATCTCTTATAGGGAAGAGTCCTAGCAGCTTAACAAGTGTATAGAATGTTTTGTTTATTTGTAGACATCATGGGAGACTTACAGAGTCATACCCATTCCCCTTCTTCCATCCTTCCCGCAAGTTCAGAGGACTTGGTTTAAATACCTACTTCCCTGGTGGCTCAGATGGTAAAGAATCTACCTGTAAGGCGGGAGCCCTGGGTTCGATCCCTGGGTTGGGAAGATCCCCTGGAGAGGGCCATGGCAACCCACTGTAGTATTCTTTCCTGGAGACTCCCCATGGACAGAGGAGCGTGGGAGGCTAGAGTCCATGGGGTCGCAAAGAGTCGGGCATGACTGAGTGACTCAGCACACATCACAGGGACTGAATACTTGGCTGTGCTCAGTCGTGCAGTCATGTCTGGCTCTTCACAACTTACCAGGCTCTTCTGTCCTTGGAGTTTCCCAGACAGGAAAACTGGAGTGGATTGCCATTTCCTTCTCCAGGAGATCTTCCTGACCCAGGGACTGAACCTGAGACTTCTGTGTCTCTTGCACTGGCAGGCAGATTCTTTACCACTGAGTCACACCCCCCTGAATGCTTGTGTCCCCCTCAAATTCTATGTTGAAGCCCTAAGGAAATGTGATTGTGCTAGAAAGTGAGGTATTTGGGAGGTAAATAGATTCAGGCGAGGCCATGAAGGTGGAGTCACCATGATGGGATTTGTGTCATAAGAGAAGGAAGATAGACCAAATCTGCTGGCACCTTGATCTCAGACTACCCAGACTCCAGAACTGTAAGCAGTGAATGTCCATTGTCTGTTTAAGACCCCCAGCCTATGTTATTTTGTTAGGCCATCTCAAGCTAATATCCTCAACCTGAGCTTGCCTTCTGTGTGATTTTCTGTAACTAGGAGATAGTTTTGTCATTCTTCTATATATCTGGCATCCCTAAAATGATTATCATAAAAGGATTTTTTGTTGCATCTATTCCTGATTCAGTAGGAGAATATTAAAATTATGTTGGAATAAACCAGATAGGTATTTGGGAATAGAAGTCTGGTGCCTTTCAGATTTTAAGTTTTATAAAGTTCACTAATTATATTTGATCTTTTAAACTCTGTAAAGGGCACAGACAGAATTTAAACTCTGTTTTGCCTCAATAATTTTTCATTGTATGATGCCATATTTAACAGTTGTGAGGATATTATACAATGTATGCCAAATAAAGATAATGCTATGGCATTTGAATTAAGGACAAGTATTGTGAAGGTCCATTAACTTATTGTTGCTAGTTTCAATTCTAGTGAAAAAATGATAAAAATGACTTATTTCGATAAAGGATTATAGACTAGAAAGAGTCTCTTTTTAAAAACTATATTTCAGTTCAGTTCAGTCACTCAGTCATGTCCGACTCTTTGTGACCCCTTGAGCCACAGCACAGCAGGCGGGTCTCCCTGTCCATCACCAATGCCCGGAGTTCACCCAAACCCATGTCCTTTGAGTCAGTGATGCCATCCAACCATTTCATCCTCTGTCATCCCCTTCTCCTCCTGCCTCAGTCTTTCCCAGGAGCAGGGTCTTTTCCAGTGAGTCAGCTCTTCGCATCAGGTGGCCAAAGTATTGGAGTTTCAGCTTCAACATCAGGCCTTCCAATGAACCCCCAGGACTGATCTCCTTTAGGATGGACTGCTTGGATCTCCTTGCAGTCCAAGGGGCTCTCAAGAGTCTTCTCCAACACCACAGTTCAGCAGCATTGACTCTTCGGTGCTCAGCTTTCTTTATAGTCATGTATTTCTGGTTGTGCTGTGTTCCTTGCGGCCCTGGCTTTCCTATAGGTGTGGCAAGCTGGGGCTACTCTCTCGCTGTGTGCAGACTTCTCTCTGTGGTGACCTATCTGGTGGAGCGTGGGCTCTAGGGTGTGCGAGCTTCAGGAGTTGTGGTCCCTGGCCTCACCACTGAGCCACCAGGGAAGCCCTAGGCTAGAAAGATTCTTATTAATAATAATATATGGTCTCCTTATTTTGCAAATGAGCAGAAAAGAGATTAATAATCTGATGCTTATCATAAAAAGCATTGACACCTTAGTTGCCATTAAAGGGAAACTGAAGTCGCTCAGTCCTGTCCGACTCTTTGCGACACTGTAGCCCACCAGGCTCCTCCATCCATGGGATTCTCCAGCAGGAATACCGGAGTGGGTCTCCATGCCCTCTGCCAGGGGATCTTTCCAACCTAGGGATCGAACCCAGGTCTCCCGTGTTGCAGGCAGACGCTTTAGCCTCTGAGCCACCAGGGAAGCCCATAAAAGGCTAGTGAAAAAGGCGGGGGATGATTTATTATTTATTTTTGGCTAATAAAACATGTCAAAAGTTTATTAGGAAACAATACCTCCATTCCACTGTCAAGATAAGAGTGACGTTTAGATCAAAAATACCAACTGATTTTACTAAGACCCAGATTTTTTGAAATAAAGAACATGAATGCTTGCTTGCAGAGGGAAACCACTGAATTCATGGCCATGGAAGAAAAAAATCACTAGTAGGTGAATTTGAACACCATGTATTCCTTATTAACAAAGACTGATGTTCACACAAACTAGGTCTTCATTCAGCACGCATTAGTTTGATATCTACCATGAGTCAGAAATTCAGATAGGAAAGAGACAGGTTCCTACCCGCTAAAAACATTCCAGAAAAAAGGATAAACTATCCCATGTAAATACATAAATATTTCTTGAAGAAAATCAAGAATGGGACAGTAAAAATGTTTCAGTTCAGTTCATTTACTCAGTCGTGTCTGACTCTTTGCAACCCCATGGACTGCAGCATGCCAGGCTTCCTGTCCATCACCATCTCCTGGAGTTTACTCAAACTCATGTCCATTGAGTTGGTAATGCCATCCAACCATCTCATCCTCTGTTGTCCCCTTCTCCTCTCATGTTCAATCTTTCCTAGCATCAGGGTCTTTTCCAATGAGTCAGCTCTTCACATCAGGTGGCCAAAGTATTGGAGTTTCAGCTTCAACATCAGTCCTTCCAAAGAACACTCAGGACTGACTTCCTTTAGAATGGACTGGTTGGATCTCCTTGCTGCCCAAGGGACTCTCAAGAGTCTTCTCCAACACAACAATTCAAAAGCATCAATTCTTTGGTGCTCAGCTTTCTTTATAATCCAATTCTCATATCCATACATGACCACTGGAAAAACCATAGCTTTGACTAGAGGAACCTTTGTTGGCAAAGTAATATCTCTGCTTTTTAATATGCTGTCTAGGTTGGTCATAACTTTCTTGCACGAAGTAAACATCTTGTAATTTCATGGCTGCAATCACCATCTGTGGTGATTTTGGAGCCCCCAAAAATAAAGTCTGACACTGTTTCCACAGTTTCTCCATCTATTTGCCATGAAGTGATGGGACCAGATGCCATGATCTTTGTTTTCTGAATGTCGAGCTTTCAGCCAACTTTTTCACTCTCCTGTTTCACTTTCATCAGGAAGGTCTTTAGTTCTTCTTGGGTTTCTGCCATAAGGGTGGTGTCATCAGCATATCTGAGGTTATTGATATTTCTCCCGGCAGTCTTGATTCCAGCTTGTGCTTCCTCCA
>SJYX01020371.1:665685-688643 GCA_006410675.1 Oreotragus oreotragus
AAGTTAAATAAGCAGGGTGACAATATACAGCCTTGACGTACTCCTTTCCCTATTTGGAACCAGTCTGTTGTTCCATCTCCAGTTCTATCTGTTCCTTCCTGACCTGCATACAGATTTCTCAAGAGGCAGGTCAGGTGGTGTGGTATGCCCATCTCTTGAAGAATTTTCCACAGTTTATTGTGGTCCACACAATCAAACGCTTTGGCATAGTCACTAAAGCAGAAATAGATGTTTTTCTGGAACTCTCCTGCTTTTTTGATGATCCAGCAGATGTTGGCAATTTGATCTCTGGTTTTTCTGCCTTTTCTAAAGCCAACTTGAACATCTGGAAATTCACAGGTCATGTATTGCTGAAGCCTGGCTTGGAGAATTTTGAACATTACTTTCCTAGCGTGTGAGATGAGTGCAATTGTGCAGTAGTTTGAGCATTCTTTGGCATTGCCTCTCTTAGGAATTTGAATGAAAGCTGAACTTTCCCAGTCCTGTGGCTACTGCTGAGTTTTCCACATTTGCTGGCATATTGAGTGCAGCACTTTCACAGAATCATCTTTCAGGATTTGAAATAGCTCTACTGGAATTCCATCACCTCCACTAGCTTTGTTCTTAGTGATGCTTCCTAAGGCCCACTTGACTTCACATTCCAGGATGTCTGGCTCTAGGTGCGTCATCACACCATCATGATTATCTGGGTCGTGAAGATCTTTTTTGTACAATTCTTCTGTGTATTCTTGCCACCTCTTCTTAATATCTTCTGCTTCTGTTATGCCCATACCATTTCTGTCCTTTATTGAGCCCATCTCTGCATGAAATGTTCCCTTGGTATCTCTAATTTTCTTGAAGAGATTTCTAGTCTTTCCCATTCTGTTGTTTTCCTCTATTTCTTTGCACTGATCCCTGAGGAAGGCTTTCTTATCTCTTCTTTCTATTCTTTGGAACTCTGAATTCAAATGGGTATATCTTTGCTTTTCTCCTTTGCTTTTCACTTCTCTTCTTTTCACAGCTATTTGTAAGGCCTCCTCAGACAGCCATTTTGCCTTTTTGCATTTCTTTTTCTTGAGGATGGTTTGCTTGCTGTATCCTTACAATGTTACGAACCTCTATCCATAGTTCATCAGGCACTCTGTCTATCAGATCTAATCCCTTGAATCTATCTGTCATTTCTACTGTATAATCATAAAAGATTTGATTTAGGTCATACCTGAATGGCCTAGTGGTTTTCCCTACTTTCTTCAATTTAAGTCTGAACTTGGCAATAGGGAATTCATGATCGGAGCCCCAGTCAGTTCCCAGTCTTGTTTTTGCTGACTGTATAGAGCTTCTCCATCTTTGGCCGCAAAGAATATAATCAATCTGATTTCAGTGTTGACCATCTGGTGATGTCCATGTGTAGAGTCTTCTCTTGTGTTGTTGGAAGAGGGTGTTTGCTATGACCAGTACATTTTTCTTGGCAGAACTGTTAGTCTTTGCCCTGCTTCATTCTGTACTCCAAGGCCAAATTTGCCTGTTACTCCAGGTGTTTTTTGACTTCCTACTTTCGCATTCCATTCCGCTATAATGAAAAGGATATTTTGGGGGTTGTTAATTCTAGAAGGTCTTGAATGTCTTCACAGAATCGTTCAACTTCAGCTTCTTCAGCATTACTGGTTGGGGCATAGACTTGGATAACTGTGATATTGAATGGTTTGCCTTGGAGACGAACAGAGATCATTCTGTCGTTTTTGAGATTGCACCCAAGTACTGCATTTTGTTGACTATGATGGCTACTCCATTTCTTCTAAGGGATTCTTGCCCAAGGTAGTAGACATAATGGTCATCTAGTTAAATTCACCCATTCCAGTCCATTTTAGTTTGCTGATTCCTAAAATGTCAATGTTCACTCTTGCCATCTCCTGTTTGACCCCTTTGCCTTGAGTCATGGACCTAACATTCCAGGTTCCTATGCAATATTGCTCTTTATAGCATCGGACCTTGCTTCCATCACCAGTCACATCTACAAGTGGGTGTTGTTTTCGCTTTGGCTCCGTCTCTTCATTATTTCTGGAGTTATTTCTCCACTGCATATTGGGCAGCTACTGACCTGGGGAGTGCATCTTTCAGTGTCGTGTCTTTTTGCCTTTTCATACTGTTCTTGAGGCTCTCAAGGCAGGAATACTGAAGCGGTTTGCCATTCCCTTCTCCAGTGGAGCACATTTTGTCAGAACTCCCCACTATGACCCGCCCCTCTTGGCTGGCTCTACACAGCATGGCTCATAGTTTCATTGAGTTAGACAAGGCTGTGGTCCATGTGATTAGGTTGGTTAGTCTTCTGTGATTATGGTTTTCAGTTTGCTCTGCCCTCTGATGGAGAAATATAAGAGGCTTTTGAAAGCTTCCTGATGGGATAGACTGACTGAGGGGGCTACTGGGTCTTGTTCTGATGGGTGGGGCCATGCTCAGTAAATCTTTAATCCAATTTTCTGTTGATTGGTGGACCTCTGTTCTGCTACCCAGGACCCAACTATGGTGGAGGCAATGAAGATAATGGTGACCTCCCTCAAAGGATCCCGTGAATGTACTGCTACAGTCCGTGCCCCCAGCCCTGCAGAAGGCCACCACCGACCCATGCCTACATCAGAGACTCCCGGACACCCACAGGCAAGTCTGGGACAGTCTCCTGTGGGGTCACTGCTCCTTTCTCCTGGGTCCTGGTGCACAGGTTTCTGTTGTGCCCTCCAAGAGCCTGTTTCCCAGTCCTGTGTAAGTTATGGCAGCTCTGTGGTGGGCTTAATGGTGACCTCCTCCAAGAGGACTTGTGCCATACCCACACCCAGAGCCCCTGTCCCTGTGGCAGACCACTGCTGACCCATACCTCCACAGGAGATGCTCAAACACAGTTCTGTCTCAGTCTCTGTGGGGTCCCCGGGTCCTGGTGCACACAAGGTTTGTTTGAGCCCTCTGAACATCTCCAGCGGGAATGGGATTTGATTCTAAATGTGAATTTGCCCCTCCTGCCGTCTTGCTGGGGCTTCTCCTTTGCTCTTGGATGTGGGGTATCTCCTCATAGCCGCTCCAGCACCTACCGCCTTATTGGGGTTTCTCTGACCTTGGACGTGGGGTATCTCCACGTGATAATGATTATTACCTATTAAGTCTTCAAAGACCCTTTTTGCACATTGGCTTGTTAACTCCCCTGTGAGAAAAATAAGTCTGAAATTCCTTTTAACAGACAGCAAGAAAAGTGATTAAATGTCTGTTATAACAGATGCTCCCCAGGGGCACTAGTGGTAAAGAACCCAGCTGTCAAAGCAGGAGATGTGGGTTCAGTCCCTGAATCAGGAGGATCCCCTGGAGTAGGAAATGGCAACCCACTCCAGTATTCTTGCCTGGAAAATCCCGTGGACAGAGAAGCCTGGCGGGCTACAGTCCGTGGCGTTGCAGAGTCAGATATGAATCAGCAACTAACACTTGTTTGCATTGCTCAGGCCGTGGGGAAATATGCAATATTAATGTACACAAAGTCAATATGTCCAAATTGTTACTTACAGAGAAAGGTTTAGACAATTCAAACAAAGTAGAACTGGAATTGGTTGTTAAGAAACTGAAAGAAATGGTAGATTTACACGTTTCATACATTTGTTAGTCTATAGAGCCAGACTAGTTTGAAGAATAAGATTTAACGAAGTGAAAAAAAAAAAAAAACCAAAAAACTAACATGTGTAGCAATATAGCATATTTTCAAAGCTATGTAGAAGAATAAAGAAAGTGGGAACTTCGATCAGTATTGGAAAAATTGGCTCAGAATGACTGATGTTGACAGGTATAACCAGAATTCCAAGCTAAAAACTGATCTCAGAAGGAGTAAAAGACTTTTTAGGTTTGCTGTGGTTACACAGAAAAATGATAAGGGGAAAAGGGCAGGAACTAATGACTTCTTCACTCTCAAGATCATTATATTGCTATTAGAACATAACATTCTGTGTAACCTTTCTCTTTCCTCTGACCTTCTAAGCCCTTTATTAGTATAAGCAGTATTATACAATCAAGATATATTGTTAAATTACCAAAGTTTTGCAATAATAGTCCAAAAAATTCTTAGAGATCCTATATTTCTTCCTTTAAAATGGTTTAGAAGGACAGAAGTGACTGAACAGTAGAATATTTGGTAAATGGTCAAATAGTGAATCACTCAAAAGCATCAAAATGATCTTCTGAGATTTATTTTCAGAATATGCCATACATAGCTGTCAAATGTGAAACATTCTCAGAACTAGGGAATAGAAGAAAACATGCAACCCAAGATATCAAGCATATTTAATTTAACAGTCTTCATGAAAAAATCAAGTGAACATTGTTTTAGAGCTAGCAATTAACCTCATATAGTTTTACTCATTTCACATTTGGTTATTTCACAAAGACATGATTTTTCTTGTGATTTGTTATACTACCAGATTTCATGCTGGGAACACTCATAATAGTTTTCCAATTTAGCTAAATATTTGTACAGTTTTTTTACAATGTTGATTTTCGTGAATTTATTGATTAAATAGCTCCTCTGCTGCCTTTGCTTAGTTTCTCCTTTTATTTCACAAATGAAGTCAATTCACATTATCTACACTAATGCTAAAGAAAAATAACACTGTTGGTATCTTAAAGCAGAGGATCTAGGAGTGACTAAATATCATTTACTGTCATTTCAACTCCTAAACATACATATAACATCCATGTTTACCCAACCTTAAAAGTTTTTCTGATTTTGCTCTACAGGATGATCTGGAGATGTGTGAGGAAGTGGTGAAATGAGATGATTTGTGAACTTGACTGAAAGGTAGGAGGATGATAGTGTGTGTATGTATTTTGTATTCATATATATGCATATTACACTTGCCCAGACCATGATGAACCAGTGTTACATCATAGGGGATACAAACGAGTATAGTGTTCTAGATTCTAGTTAGGGAAATAATATGAAAATGGGAAAAAATTATCAACCACTTGATTCATCGCTTGATTTGAATGCTACCACAAACCTTAGGAAACACTCCCTGCTGATAAAAGTATCTGCACTGATGCCAGTGTTTTGTTATAGATGACTCCTTTGTAGGCACATTTCCCACAAAGATTAAGTGAAGTTTTTCTTCTTCCATTGTTTTGACCACAGAATAAGAAATCTCCAGCAAGTTCTGGAGTGTGTCTTTTTTAGCCAGCTGCAACGACTTGCTGTTCAAGTCCCTTTGGTTCTTTTTTTGGTTTTGTATTTATTTTTTATTTCACTTTCTTTTGGCCACACCACACAACATGTGAGATGCTAATTCCCTGACCTGGGATTGAACCTGTGCTCCTCCTAGAGAAGCGTGGCGTCCTAACCACTGGACCACCAGGGAGGTGCCCCAGGTCCCCTGATTGCAGGGCACTGTCCCGTCTCTACTGCTTTGCTCTGATGACTGTCTTGCAGGGCTCCTGTTGCCTCTACTGGCCTCTGCTGGTGCAGCCCCACATTTTCCGGCCATTCCTTCTCGTAGGCAAAAAAGGCCATCCACAGTCCTTGCAGATTTATTTAACAAATATTTAATAAACTTCAGTCTTGCTTAGACTCACCCCTTCTTTTATGACTCAACCCAGTCTGCAAACACTGGACTTAGTGGTAGGGGCACTATGACTTGGAATATCACTTATCTCTTACTCATTTGAAATCTTAGGATGGATAAATAATAGAAAAAGTAAAACCAAGAGCTCTTTTTTGAAGAAACCAATAAAATTCTGAGTGGCTAGGGGTCACGTGCTTGTATTCAGTTGTATCCAACTCTTTGTAGCCCTTTGGACTATAGCCCACCAGGCTCCTCTGTCCAAGGGATTTTTCAGACAAGAATACTGGAGTGGCTCGCCCTTTCCTCTTCTAGGGGATCTTCCCCAGCCCAAGGATTGAACCCACATATCCTGTGTCTCCTGCATTGCAGGAGAATTCTTTACCCGCTGAGCCACTGGGGAAGCCCCGATAGTACACTATAAAAAGAACTTTACCTAGAGGTGTGGGATGGGGTGGTAAGAGCAAATCTCAAGAGGGAGAGGATATATGTATTCTTATGACTGATTCACGCTGTTGCACAGCAGAAAATAACACAACATTGTGAAGCAATTATCCTCCAGTTAAAAATAAATAAATAAAAAGACCTTAAAAAGCAGTCCCTCACTGGCAAGCTATTTCCTGATTTCAGAGATGAAGTCATGGAACCAATCCAGAAAAAGTGTTCTCATTGTCCAGGGTTGGTTGTTGTACAACAAAAAGACTGGCAGCTGGTACTTAATCTTTTCCCTTCAGGGCTCGGGGTTAGCTTTATAGATAAGATCAGTCCTGATCATAAACCTGACTGCATTTGTACGAAACAGTAGAGTTAGCTTATCCCTTCCTGCCTTAAATCCTGGTGCTCACTTCTCTGTCTTACTAATAAATGTGGCATTTTCCCTCCCAGAATATGGCGCCTTTGTGTGAGCGAAACACCCTCAATGATCTTCTTAACGGCATCTGTGAACTTGTCTGCTGCCTCTTGGTGGACAGAAGTTGCTTCTCCTGTTATTTTGACTGTTGTTAGCTAAACTTCTTTCTAAAATTATCAGACCATCCTTTGCTGGCATTAAATTCTCCAGCTTTAGATTCTTCACCTTCTGTTTGCATTACGTTGTCATGTAATGACTTCACTTTTTCTCAGATCATATTAGGTCTCTAGGTGCTGTGCTGTGCCTAGTCATTCAGTCGTGTCCAGCTCTTTGCGATCCCATGGACTGCAGCCTGCCAGGTTTCTCTGCCCATGGAATTCTCCAGGCTAGAATACTGCAGTGGGTGGTCATGCCCTCCTCCAGGGGATCTTCTCAAGCCAGGTATCAAACCCAGGCCTCCTGCATTGCAGGTGGATCCTTTACTATCTGAACCACCAGGGAAGCCCAAGAATACTGGAGTGGGTAGCCTATCCCTTCTCCAAGGAATCTTCCCAACCCAGGAATTGAACTGAGGTCTCCTACCTTGGAGGTGGATTCTTTACCAGCTGAGGTACCAGGGAAGCCCAGAGTCTATAGGTATGCCTTTCTTAATAGCAAGTCTGCACCCACATAAAAGATGCATTTTCAATATGCGATAAAAAAATATTTTGCAAAAAGTGCAAAGATTTTATACCTGCTAACAGCTACAGCAACAGCTTCACAAGTTGTCCTTTTCTTTCCTTTTTTTTTTTTTTT
Source organism: Oreotragus oreotragus (assembly GCA_006410675.1). Classification (NCBI taxonomy): domain Eukaryota; kingdom Metazoa; phylum Chordata; class Mammalia; order Artiodactyla; family Bovidae; genus Oreotragus; species Oreotragus oreotragus. The sequence continues at coordinate 672,892 of SJYX01020371.1, forward strand.
TTACAGTGGTCTTTACACAAGATTCATTTATCTTGAAATGGTGGCTAACTGTAGCTGTAGACTACAATCTACAGTACATTTCAAGCAACTCACGTTTACCTTATAATGTCATAACTTTTCTCTGGTTCTTGGAAGCACTTCCAGAATCACTAATGCTACTCCTTATGGGCCTCATGGTGTCATTCAAGGTTTATGGTATTACACCAAACATGATGAAAAATAAAGAATTATGAGAGAGAACTTTTTACTGTGATACACATTTTCTTAGAGAGATGAATTGCTCACAAGGAAATGATTAGCATCAGACTGTGTTTTGTTAATAAGTGGATGCTCATAACACTTGGCTCACCACAATAGCCAAAAAGTAATGGCTACAAAATTATTACAGTAGTACAGTATGTACTATCATTAATTTTATGCAGGTATGATTTAATACTGTGTCTTTACATTTGTTTATGTTTTCCTCAGTGTATAGTCTGTGAGTGTTGTCTAAGTTTTGATACATTTTAACTTTTTATAATAGATTTGTATATACTTTTATGGCAGTAAATTATAAAATAGACTAGTATGTTTATATTTTGTATGAATTCACCACATACCTTATTTTTAGTAGTACTTGATATATCTAGACTATGCAATTCATCTGCAAGTTTTTTCTAATTGTCACACACACAAAAAAATTCTAATATATTCACTGGAAAACATTTACATATAAGTAGCTCTATGAAGTTCAAACCTGTGTTCATGGGTTGACTGTATAAAGAAAACTCCAGGCTCAGAGTGGATCAGTGATAAGTTTAGTAAACATTTACGAGTAAAATAATTCTAATTCTAGACAACTCTTTCAGAAAATAGAGTAGAAAACTTTTATCAGCTCGTTTTATGTGACTAGGATTATCCTCATACCTAAACCAGAAGAAAATGTTATGAGAAAAGGAAACTATGGAACAATATCCTTATACACATAGCCACAGTATCCTGAACAAAACCCTGAGCCCTCTTTGGGTTGGATGAAGTTATTTACACTTTTTATTTAGATTTGGCCAATGGTTTATTTTGGTTTGGCAGATTCTTTACCACTAACACCACCTGGGAAGCCCACATGATTATGAACAGAGTGTTTGTCTCTCACTTCTCTACTGAAGCATTTATTGCTGGATAAAACTCTCCAAAACCATTTTGTCCCTCTCCTACCCTCCAGAAGCAACTTTTGAGACTGTGGTTGTTGGAGGAGGAAACAAGAAGTGCCCACCAAACTATAAAAGGCATCTTGAGAACAAAAAGCTGCCTGCCCGCAGCTCCATACAATCAATGGATCAGTTTGTTACAGAGTAATTTACTCCCTGGTAGGTCAGGCAGACCATGATCCAGGAGCGTTCACAGCTGCACTCCACACTGCAGGGGCTACTGGGACAGCTTTACAGTGAACCTAGGGTATATGGATACATTCTTGGAAACAGGAAGTGCATTCCTAAGTCAAGATTTATGAATGGATAATTAGCCTCATGGGGGCTGGGAATATTCAGTGAGGGACTTCATCATTGTTTAGGGACTAACAAAATATAGAGGCCACCTGGTTCTAACGATTATTAAATAGTATCTATTAACTACAAAGCCCTTGATGACAGAGAAGTATTTTACCACAATGCACAGTCCTGGGTAGGGTCGATAGAAGGATGATAGAAGGATAGGAGGAACATTTGCACAGGCCCAGGAAGGCATCAGTTTTGCTAACAGCCATGGAGTAGCTATTCTCTGAAATGAGATTGTAGCTAAAGCAGAACCTCTAGGTCATCTGCAAAGGCCATGTTGTGTGAGAAAAACAAAAAACAAAAACAACCTTTTCATTGTATGTTATCAGTAGCCATCCCATGTTGCTGCTGTGGAGTATTCTGTTCTGTGGTTATATTCATTTAATTATTCTCCTGTTGAAGGACAAGTGAATTATTTCCAGTTTGGGACTATCACAAATAAAACTGCCATTTGTACTTTGTGGGGAAAGAAAAAGATAAACCTTTGTTGTATGAAACTCTTGAGATTTTGGAGTTGTTTGTTAAAAGCAACATAACCTATACTATCCTGGCTGATGGAATGTGTATGTATGTCCCTTCTAAATGCCATTTTTGTTAGATCTAAATTAGTGTTACTGTAGTATGTTGTCAAGAGTTTAATGTATTTTAAATAAACTTTTACTGAGTCAATAAAATTTGAGGTCCTGATGGATCTGAACCCCCAGGTGGTGAAAACACTTAGAAGGTGCACAGTAAAGGAAATCATCAACAAAACAAAAAAATCTACTGAATGGGAGAAATATTTGCAAATGATATGATGATAAAGGGTTAACATCTAAAACATATAAACAGCTCATGCAACTCAACATTATCAACAACAGCAACAAAATTAAAAGTAGACAGAGAAATTTTTCTAAAGAAGACATGCAGATATAAAGATGCTCAACATTGTTAATCATCAGAGAAATGCAAATCAAAACTGCAATGGATATGCCTCCTACCTGTCAGAATGGCTATTATGAAAAAAAATAACAAATGTTGGTGAGGATATAGAGAAAAGGAAACCCTCCTGCACTGCCACTGGAAATGTAAATCTGTACAGGCACTATGGAGAAAACTATGGACTTTTCTCAAAAATTGAAACTAGTACTACCAGATGACCCAGCAGTTCCATTCCTGCGTCTATATCTGAAAAAGATGAAGACACTAATTTAATAAGATATATGTATGCAGTGTTCATAGCAGCATTCATTTACAATTGCCAAGGTATGAATGCAGTCTGAATATCCACCAACAAGTGAATGGAAATACACACACATACACACATGCGTGGTGGACTATCAACCATAAAAATGAATAAAACTTTGCCATTTGCAGCAACATGGATGGACTTGGAGGGTATTATGCCAAGTAATATGTCAGACAAAGAAAGAGAAATATTGTATGATATCACTCACATGTGAAATCCAACGTATACAACAAACTAGTGACTATAATAAAGAAGCAGACTCAGAGATACAGAGATCAAGCTAGTGGTCACCACTGGGGAGAAGGAAGGTGGGGGTAAGAGAGGGGTTGCAGATTAAAAGGTACAAATTACTGTGTATAAAATAAGCTACAAGGATATACTGTACAACACAGGGGTTATAGCCAATATTTTATAATAACTATAAATGGATCATAACCTTTAAAAATTATTAACTACTATGTTATACTTGACTGGAAGAAACACAAGCTGGAATCAAGATTGCCGGGAGAAATATTAATAACCTCAGATATGCAGATGACACCACCCTTATGGCAGAAAGTGAAGAGCTAAAAAGCCTCTTGAAGAAAGTGAAAGTGGAGAGCGAAAAAGTTGGCTTAAAGCTCAACATTCAGAAAACGAAGATCATGGCATCTGGTCCCATCACTTCATGGGAAATAGATGGGGAAACAGTGGAAACAATGTCAGACTTTATTTTTGGGGGCTCCAAAATCACTGCAGATGGTGACTGCAGCCATGAAATTAGAAGACACTTACTCCTTGGAAGAAAAGTTATGACCAACCTAGATAGCATTTTCAAAAGCAGAAACATTACTTTGCTGACTAAGGTCCATCTAGTCAAGGCTATGGTTTTTCCTGTGGTCATGTATGGATCTGAGAGTTGGACTGTGAAGAAGGCTGAGCACTGAAGAATTGGTGCTTTTGAACTGTGGTGTTGGAGAAGACTCTTGAGAGTCCCTTAGACTGCAAGGAGATCGAACCAGTCCATTCTGAAGATCAACCCTGGGATTTCTCTGGAAGGAATGATGCTAAAGCTGAAACTTCAGTACTCTGGCCACCTCATGCGAAGAGCTGACTCATTGGAAAAGACTCTGATGCTGGGAGGGATTGGGGGCAGGAGGAGAAGGGGACGACTGAGGATGAGATGGCTGGATGGCATCACGGACGTGATGGACATGAGTCTGAGTGAACTCCAGGAGATGGTGATGGACAGGGAGGCCTGGTGTGTTGCGATTCATGGGGTCGCAAAGAGTCAGACACGACTGAGCGACTGAACTGAATTGAACTGATGTTATACTCCTGAAATTTATATGCTGTTGTACATCAACTATACCTCAGTTGAAAAAAACAAAAGCATTTGGTAAGGGGAAAAAAGAAAACACATAGAGGAGAGCAGAAGAGATGAGTTGACGTTTTTCACTGATTCTGGGAGACTACAAAATCCATTTTACTTTCTTATTTCTTCCAGTCTTATTACTTGTTCTTCCTTATTGCTCTGTGTAACCAATGCCCAAACATCCGGTTTTGCTTTCTTATTCTTACTTTCATTTGTGCTTTGATGTTTCCTACATACTTCCTTCTATGTCTACGTAGATCACTTCTAAATCAGTTTCCCCATAAGGGACATTATTCCTAAATTTGATAATTGATGAAAGATTTATGGGTCTTAGCCTGCTGGTTTTTCCAGTAGTCATGTATGGATGTGAGAGTTGGACCAGAAAGAAGGCTGAGCACTGAAGAATTGATGCTTTTGAACTGTGGTGTTGGAGAAGACTCTGGAGAATCCCTTGGACAGCAAGGAGATCCAACCAGTCCATTCTGAAGGAAATCAGTGCTGAATATTCACTGGAAGGACTGATGCTGAAGCTGAAGCTCCGATACTCTGGTCACCTGATGAGAAGAGCTGATTCATTTGAAAAGACCCTGATGCTGGGAAAGATTAAAGGCAGGAGGAGAAGGCGACGACAGAGGATGAAATGGTTGGATGGCATCACCAACTCAATGGACACGATTTTGAGCAAGCTCCGGGAGACGGTGAAGGACTGGGAAGCCTGGCGTGCTGCAGTCCATGGGGTCGCAAAGAGTCAGACATGACTGAGCAACTAAATAACAACAACAACCTCCTAGTTTTGCTTTATCCTCATTATTCATAGATTTCCTTATTTGAAAGTTTGTCTACTCTCTAAAATTCATCTGTGACCCCAAATCAATACTTGCATTGCTTCTGCAGTCATTCATGCACAGGATGGTGGAAATTAGTTCTCTGACATGAATGATCCCAGCTGACATTAAATGTGGTGTTTCTATGTCTTCCTTTTTGCAGTCTATTTAATGCCACACCTTATGCTCTTTTGCGGTTGTCTATGCGCGTGTGCGTGATTTTGCTGTTCCAAATCGTCCCTAAGCATCGTGCCGAAGTACTGTCTGGTGTTTCCTAAGCACAAGAAAATTGTGATGTGCCTTATGAAGAATGTATATGTTCTAGATAAGCGTCGTTCAGCCGTGAGTTATAGTGTGGTTAGCTGCAAGTTCAATGTTAATGAGTCAGCAGCGTCTATGGAATAAGGTGTCCTTACGCAAAAGTGTGTTTGAAACAAGGTTATGTATTCATCAGTTACCAACGTGTCATGATCAGGCGCTGTTGTTCATGTCATGTCTGACTCTGCGCCCCATGGACTGCAGCACGCCAGGCTTCCCTGTCCTTCACCACCTCCCAGAGTTTGCTCGGATTCATGTCCATTCAGTCGAGACCTAATCTTTTCAGATTAGCAGGAACCTAATCTTACATTTCTCCTAGGAGCAATGGCTCAGTATTTGCTAAGGATTTTTTTGGAACATTATCACAAATAAAGAGAAACAACTGTATTTCCTTCTGAGAATCCCCTTGTGTCTCATGTATAACATACTTGAAAAGCTTACACACGTCTCAAAAGATAAAAATACTCCTCATTTTTTACAATTGACTTTAATACATACTCAAAAATGTTCAAAAGTTCACTGATTTTAAGACAGAGTTAACTGATTTTTTAAATGTATGTATGTATACACTTGAGAAACTACTAACTATATCAAGATATGTGCTAGGTCGCTTCAGTCATGTCTGGTCTGTGTGACCCTATGGACTGTAGCCCGCCAGGCTTCTCTGTCCATGGGATTCTCCAGGCAAGAACACTGCAGTGGGTTGCCATGCCTTCCTCCAGGGATCTTCTAGACCTAGGGATCAAACCTGTGTCTTTCTACATCTGCTGCATTGGCAGATGATTCTTTACCACTAAGGCCACCTTGGAAGCCCAGATCAAGGTACAGGACACTCCAATAAAGTTCCCTCACATCCCTGCTCAGGCAATATCCCATACATGAGGTAAGCATTATTTTGACATCTATTAGTATCTGTTTTTTGAACTGCATGTAAATAGAATCACACTGAATACACACTTTTGTGTCCAACATATATTATAAACATAACATCTGTGTTAATGGTTGTATTTATTGGTAATGTACTTTATTACTCCATGTATGAATTAATCCAAATATGTATATCCATTTCCCAGTCAATAGCCATGGTTGAGGCTATGATGAACAAAAATGCTTTGAACATTCTTGTGCATATATTTTGGTGGATATATGGATTTATTTTTCATGAATAAATATTTAGAACTGTATCTGTTGAATGTTCCTACATCATAGATAGATGTGGGCTAAACACTGATAGTTTTCTTAAATGGTTAAATAGTTTTCCTCCCATCAGCAGTGCATGAGGCTTTCAGTTACCACATGTTCACCAACATGTGCTATACAGGTTTTTTTTCATATATTTTAATCATTACGAGTATGAATATTCTCTCATTGTGGTTTTAATTTGCATTTCCCTAAAGACATAATAATATCGGTCATTTAATAATATTTATTAGTTTAATTAATTTACTGGGTTTTGTGTTCTATTTAAGAATTACTGTTTATTCCAATATCATGGAAGTAGTCTATATTATATCCCAGAAGCACTACTACTTTATATTTAGGGCTTTCGAAAATGGATAGGGATATCCAATTGGTCCAGCACTATTCACTGGAGAGACAAATCCTTTGTTTTGAAATTTGAATGAAATAATTGCTTGTTTTAAATCAATTACTCATATTTGTATGGTCTATTTCCATACACTTTTCTATTCCATTTGATTCTTTGTCTATCTCTTTTACTAATAAAATATTTCTTAATGGTTACAACTTTCTAGTAAGTCTTAAAATCTGTTAGTGTATGCCTTACATCATTGTCATTTTCAAAATTTTCTAAAATATTCTAGATCTTTGTGGGTTCCCATAAATTTAAAAATCAGCTTTACAGTTTCCTGTGGAAATTTACTTCTGAGGTTTGTATTGGAACTGTGATAAACTGAATTCAATTGCATTGAATATTTAGATAGTTTTTCTAATAACTAAGATCTCAAAAATAAATATTGTCTATGGATATTTATTAAGACATCTGAAATTGTTATTTGAGTAGTAGTGACAAAGCTATGGAGAACTTTTTTGGGGGAGGTGCATGATTAGGTCTTTCTAAAGCAAAGAAAATTGAAACCTGGACTAGAACATAAGCCTTGGAAGTGAAATGATAACCAAACAGAGAGTGAGAACTTAAAAGAGATTTACTTTCACAGACGTATGAGTTATTATTTCAAGGGGGTGACTCCTGGAGCCAGGAAGATGAAAGTCTTGACTATTAACACAGAGATGATTGTCTTATCTTCCCCTAAACACATTACCTTCTAAAAGGTAATAGCCCAAGGTTACTCCCTTTCTCTTTTCAAGGAATATTTATAATAGGGACCTAGGTCTTCTATTCTCTCAGAGGGGAAAGTCATATAGCTATCTTTCTCCTATTTAAATGTCCAGCTTTGTATTTTTATGGATCTTTAGCCTACAATATGCAGAGCAGGCGATGGCACCCCACTCCAGTACTCTTGGCTGGAAAATCCCGTGGGCGGAGGAGCCTAGTGGGCTGCAATCCATGGGGTCGCTAAGAGTCGGACACGACTGAGCGACTTCACTTTCACTTTTCATTTTCATGCGTTTGAGAAGGAAATGGCAATCCACTCCAGTGTTCTTGCCTGGAGAATCCCAGGGACGGGGAAGCCTGGTGGGCTGCTGTCTATGGGGTCGCACAGAAGCGGACACGACTGGAGTGGCTTAGCAGCAGCAGCAGCCTACAATACAGACCCCGGTGGGCTACCCTGGTGGCTCTGTGGGAAAAAATCCGCCTGCCGGAGCAGATGAGGGTTCGGTCCCTGGGTCAGGAAGATCCAGTGGAGAAGGGAATGGCCATCCACTCCAGTATTCTTGCCTGGAGAATTGCATGGACAGAGGGGCGCGTGGGCTACGGCCCATGCGTCACAAGAGTCAGACATGACCGAGGGACTAAGTTCAACCATAATTAGATGGAAATAAAATCAGTGTTTTTATCCCTCTCAATGAGCTGTTTCTCTTATTGTCAGATGTCCATCTTTAACTCTAGTAATGCTACTTGTATTAAAGTTTACTTTGTCCTGTATAACATAGGCATGACAGCTCTTTCTTGGTTAATATCCCCATGTTACACATTTTTTCATTCTTTTTCTTTCAACCTATCAATTTTCATATTTTTAAGTGTGTCTATTGTGAATAGAATATATTGAGCCATTTAAAAAATCTTTCTCACTATCTTTTCTTAATTTTAGTAGTTCATCACTATTGCATTCAATATGATTATTGGTATAGCTGGATTTAAGTCTACCATCCTACTGTTTGTTTTCAATTTTTGTTCCATTTATTTTTGCTCTATTTTTTTCTTCTTTGCCTTTTTGTTGTATTAAACAAGTATTTAAAAAATTATTTCATTTTATCTCTCCTAATGTTTTAGATATACTCTTTGTGTTAATGTTTAAGTGGTATGTTGCCCATTATAGGTCATCCTTGAACTTATTTCAGACTGTCATATTATTAACTTTACCATTTTGTGAATAATTCAGAAATCTTTCACTAGTTTAATTATATTGAAAAATCTCTTGCCCTCATTCAATTACCAACATACATTTCACTTTTACATTTGTTATATCCACTGAAAGACATTGATGTTATTCATGATTTAAACAGATAATCTTTTGTATTTACCCACATTCTTACCTCCTTGGATACTTTTCATTCCTTTCTATTATTCACTGCTTTCATCTGACATCAGTTTATTTCAGCCTGAATAATTAATTGCTGCATTTCTTGTGCTGTGTGTGGATAATTATTTCCATTTTTGTCTGTAAGCATCTTTATCTCATTTTGAATGATATTTTGCTGACTCTGAAACAGTAAATTATTAGCTTTTTTTCCTTAAGCACTTTAAAATGTCACTTGTCTTCTTCCAGTGAGTCTTTAGGAAAGTTATCTGTCGGCTTTATTTCTGTTACTGCACAGCAACGGGTCTTTTTCTCCGGCTGATTTTCTGAGATGCTCCTCACTTTTGTTTTCAGCAGTTTCAGTGCCATGTGCCTCATGTGTGGCTTTCTTTACCTTGCGTGAAACTTCCTGCAGTGCTTACATCTGTGTGTTTATACATATCATTAGTTGAAGAAAATTCCTGGATATCACTTCCAATATTGTTTCTGCCTCATTTTCCCGCTTCCTCTCTTTCCCACTTGGGTCCCCGATTACTTACTATGAACTACTGGAATCCTTTTTTCACTTGGTTGTTTTCAGTCATTTCACTGTTAGTGTATAGAAACACAATTGACTTTGGTATGTTGATTTTATATCCTACAAATTTACTGAATTCATTAATTAGTTCTAACAGTTTTTTGGTTGTCTTAGGGTTTTCTATATATAATATCTTGTTATCTGAAAATAAAGAAAAATTCACTTTTCCTTTCTGATTTAGGTAACTTAAAAAAAAAATCATACGTGATTGCTCAAGCTAAGATTTCTAGTGCTTTGTTAAATAAGGGTGGTGAGAATGGGTACCCTTATCTTGTTCCTGATTCCAGAGTAAAAGCTTTCAAAATTTTACCACTGAGAATGGAATATGTGGCTTTTCCTATATGGTTTTTATTATGTTGAGGTATGTTCCTTCTATACTCAATTTGTTGAGGGTTTTATTATTAAAGGATGTTGGATTTTATCAGATGCTTCTTTCTGCTTCTGTCGAGAAGGATGGGTTTTATCTTTCCTTCTTTTAATATGGCTACCACATTCTGTCTTTTAATGTGGATACACTATTTAATGTGGTTTATATATGTTGAATTATCCTTTCATCCCAAGAATAAATCCCACTTGATTCTGATGTATGACCCTTTTAATGTGTCGTTGAATTCAATCTGCTAATATATTTTACAAAGAAGGCATGCAACTGGCCAACAGATACATAGAATAATACCAATGTCACTAATCATCCACACCTGTTAGAACAGCTATCATCAAAAATATAAGAGATAACAAGTGTTGTCAAGGATGTGGAGAAAAGGGAACCTTTGTGAACTGTTGACAGGAACGTAAATCAGTTCAGACACTATGGAAAACAGAATGGAGTTTCCTTAAAAACATTAAAAGTAGAATTACCATATGATTCAGCAATCCTGCTTCTAGGTATGTATTGAAAGGAGATGAAATGACATATTGAAAAGATACCTACACTCCCGTGTTCATTGCAGTGTTATTCACAACAGTCAAGGAAAAACCTAAGTGTCTGTCAATGGATAAATAGATATAGACATATAAGAGAATGTTATTCAACCATGAGAAAGAAGGACTGATGCTGAAGCTGAAGCTCCAATACTTTGGCCATCTAATGTGAAGAACTGACTCACTGGAAAAGACCCTGATGCTGGGAAAGATTGGGGTCGAGAGGAGAAGGGGACGACTGAGGGTGAGATCGTTGAATGGCATCACCAACTCAATGGACATGAGTTTGAGCAAACTCTGGAAGATGACAGTGAAGCACAGGGAAGCCTGGAGTCTGCAGTTCATGGGGTCGCAGAGAGCTGGACACGACTGAGTGACTTGACAACAACAATATGAGAAAGAAGGAAATCCTGCCTCTTGAGTCAACATGGATCGACCTTGAGGGCACTGTGCTAAGTGAGATAAGTCAGAGAAAGATAAATTAAATATAATATCACTTATCTGTGGAATTTTAAAAAGTTATACAAACAGAGAGTGGAATGATGGTTACAGGAACCAGGGACAGAGGGATGATGGAGATAATGGTCAGAGGTTACAAACTTTCAGTTATAAGAGGAACAAGTTCTGGAGATCTAATGCACAGCATTGTGATTATAGTCAACAGTACTGATTTATTCCTTGAAGTTGCTAAGAGACTAGATCTTAATTGTTCCAGTGAACAATTAACATTAATTGTGTGATGTGATGGAGGCACTGGCTAATGTTACAGTGGCAACCATATTGCAATACGCTTTACTGTCTGAGCCACCAGGGAAGTTCATATTGCAATATAGATTTGTGTCAAATCAACACACCTTAAACTTACACAACAGTATGTTAATTATATCTCAATAAGGTTGGGAAAAAAAATTGGATGCTTATCTGAATAAAACATCCACAAAGTCAGAGTTTAGAATCTAGTCAAAATTACAGAACCCACACATTAATAACTGTCAACCATACTTACAAAGCAACAACAAAATGGATGCTAATTCATGGAAAGTATGAAAGCAAATGAGACTTTGATTAAACTGAGCAGAGCTCAGTCAAGGAGATTTAGACCAGATATTCAGGTAGAGGAAGTATTTATAGTGGCGAGAGGAAGACGTTATTTCAGATTGGAAGAAGAGCTTGAACTGAGAGAGGAAACATAAGGTAGATATAGTCTCAAGTGTTTTAGAGCAACAGGAAGACCTATCCCTTTAATGACAACCTGACTGGTCTGCTATAATAAATACTAGGGACCATGTGGTTTAAACAATAGATGTTTATTTCTTACAGGTCATGCTCTTCTCCTGGGAAGCTATAGTCTTTGCACTCAACACGTGTGTATATGTGCTCTCCGTTTCATGGGCAACATGTCTTGGTCCTGAATTTAAAAAAAATCTAATATATTTATTATGATTCTTGCAAATTTAGTTGCTGTTGTCAGCTTTTACCCATCCTCCCCACATTCTGCTCCCGAGCAGCTTTACTTCCAGGTTTGCCTATGTGTTCTCTCCATCAATTTGGTTTTGGATGCTCTGCTTGCAGCTGCCTTACTTCTGTACAACATACAGACACCGTTTAGCAATATTTCCCTCCTTTGGTCTGATACATGTTCCCACAAGCTGGTTCCTTATGCTGTGAATCCATCTTTTCAGGGTGAGCAAACTGGCTTCATATCAAGACCTTAATATAGTTTTTTTCTTAAGACAGTGAACATGAAGGGCTTTGAGTGGGCTTCAGTCTAGGACAGGACCACTTCAGCTTCACGGCTCCACACAGACTCCACCTTCAGGACTGATGTAGCGAACTTGCCTTGTGGACTTTATTACTGGGGCTTGGCTGGACTTAGCTTTCTTAAATTCACCTACTCCTAGCTTGGCCTTGTACCAACAATGTAGCCACCAGTCAGCCCTGTGTGACTTCATCGAATAATCAGGAGAAATGGGTCTTATACAATTGTTTTATCTGTATCCTTAACTATTGTGACTCGTATGGTTTGAAAGCTGAACGCTGGAAGCAAATCTAAAAGTCTATTTGTCGATTTTTGCATTTGTTTATGGGTTTTATATAAAACAATTTTTGAAATGTAAAGGTAAGCACAAATGTAGGTGTTAATTATTGGATACATTTTAGTCATACTAATGAAAACATGTGTACTAACACATTATGCAAAGTAACAAATTTATTTAACACAATAGCAATCATCCTGAAGTACTGAGGCATTTTTTTAAAGTACAGCCTTTGCTAACAAAGGCTCAGAAGTCATGTAGCATCTTTCCTGACACAGTCTATTCACAGACAATGGCTCTCCTGGGTCCAGTAGAATAATCACAGGATCCTCTTCATGGGAGAAGTCAAAGAATTCCTTTTTGTCAAAGAATTTGGGTAAATGTTTAAAAATCACCATAATCACTGACTCTGTCCAAATTCCAGGTATGATTTTAGTTTAGTCCAATTCTTCACCTATCCCTTTAATGACAACCTGACTGGTCTGCTATAATAAATACTAGGGACCATGTGGTTTAAACAATAGATGTTTATTTCTTACTGTTCTGGAAGCAGGAAAGTCCGAGATGCTAGCAGATTTGGTTCTCATAAAGTCTCACTTCCTGGCTGGCAGGAGTCTGCTTTTTTGCTGGTTGCTGGAGAGATGAAGCTGATGTCTATTCCTCTGCTTATAAGGGCACAAACCCCATCATAGGGGCCCCACCCTCATTGTTGTTCAGTCACAAAGTTGTGACCCCATGGACTGCAGCACACTAGGCTTCTCTGTCCTTTACTATCTTCCAGAGTTTTTACAAACTCCTGGCCATTGAGTCAGTGATGCCATCCAACCATCTCATCCTCTGTCATCCCCTTCTCCACTTTCCCAGCATCAGGGTCTTTTCCAGTGAGTCGGCTCTTCACATCACATGGCCAAAGATTTGGAGCTTTAGCTTCAGAATCAGTCCTTTCAATGAATATTCAGGATTGATTTCCTTTAGGATTGACTGGTTTGATCACCTTGCTGTCCAAGGGACTCTCAAGAGTCTTCACCCTCATGCTGCTGCTGCTAAGTCACTTCAGTCGTGTCCGACTCTGTGTGACCCCATAGATGGCAGCCCACCAGGCTCCCCCATCCCTGGGATTCTCCAGGCAAGAATACTGGAGNTTCAATGAATATTCAGGATTGATTTCCTTTAGGATTGACTGGTTTGATCACCTTGCTGTCCAAGGGACTGTCAAGAGTCTTCACCCTCATGGCCATATCTGAATCTGATTACCTCCCTAATGCCCACATCCTCACCCCCATATCATTGCATTGGGAGTTAGGGTTTCAACATATGAATTTGGGGGTGGGGGACACACCCAGTCTATAAAACAACCTTTCCATGTGACATTGCAGTGCCTTCCACTCCTCCACAGAAGTACTTTTTCCTGCTCATTGACTTTGGCCATGAACATGCAGACTTGCTTTGACTAAAGATACTTTACAAAGTAACATAAACAAAATGTGATATGCTCTTGAGTCATAAAACTGCCTTTACGACTGGCATTAGGAGAACATTATTCATCTGCTAGCGTCCCAACAGAAAGGTGAGTGATGTGTTGAGCAGATCCAACCCAGCTGCTACAACATGAAGAAGTACCCTCGCCAGCTTGAAGAATTCTAGGGAGATGCAGAACGGCCCAGCAAGCTCCTCTCAGGCTAGCTAAACCCCAGCAAACCTACAAATAAGTACATATTTTAAGCCACCTAGTTTCAGAGTGGTTTGTTATACAGTACCAGTCAACCAAGACAGCAATATTCTTCAGTATATCTTGTGTTCCACAGCAGAATTACAAAATATTTTTATGTGAGTCCTTTATGTTTCCATTCAAGTATAGTCCCGAGATTTTTTGCCTGTGGTGTTACTTTGAGTGAAATATTCACTATTACATTTTAAAACTATAAATAGCAAAGCAATTAAGATTTGAATATTAATTTTATGCTCAGCTACCTTATTGAATTGTCTTAAAATTACTAATATCTTTTTTACATTGATGATAAAAACCAGTGTTTTATTTTTCATAGAATCTAGCATAATCATCTATACTAAATGGTTATATTTACACATATTTCACTGTATTCAAATATAACACCACATTTTTTTGTGTTCAAAATGTCTTTACCTGTGAGTTTGTTCTTTCAAGTCATCTTTCATGTAACTGGATTATATCCTCAATAAACTTTAAGTAGGCATAATTTATGGGCTTCCCAGGTGGCGCTAGTGGTAAAGAATCTCACCTGCCAGTGGAGGAAATGCTTGAAACAAGAGTTTGATCCCTGAGTCGGGAAGATCTCCTGGAGGAGCTCATGGCAATCCACTATAGTATTCTTGCCTGTAGAAACCCATGGACAGAGCAGCCTGGTGGGCTTCAGTCTGTGGGGTCACAAAGAATTGGACATGACTGAAGCAACTTAGAATGCAGACACAGGCATAATTTATATGCAATGTAATACACATTTTATGTGTACAGTTTAATGAGTTTTGACAAATGTGTATAACTGGGTAAACACTGCTATAATCAAAGATACAGAAAGTTTTAATTACTCTAAAAGGATCCTTGGAGGTCTTTGAAATGGAGCTCTATCCTGAATCCCAAAGCATCCATTGATCTCCTTTTTGGCATTACAGATTAATTCTGTCTCTTCTAGGAAATTAGCAAGATGGAATCATACAGTATGTGGTCTTTTGTATCTGGTTTCTTTTGTTCAACATAATATTTCTGCAGTTCATCTGTATAGCTGTATATATTGGAAGTACTTGTATTATTTAACTGCTAAGTAGTATTCCACGTATGAATATATCACAGTTTACCCATTTACTAGTCAATGGACATTGGATATGTTTCCAAATTTGAGCCAGTATTATAAGTATTTCTGTTTTTATACATCTTATTCTTATTCTTGTATTTCTTTTATTGGGCAAGTCAATTTCTTTTTGCTACATACCTAACATTAAAATTGGTGGATCATGGGGTAGATGTATTTTTAATATTATTAGAAATTACCAAGCATATTTACAAAATGGGTCTACTGTTATGCATCCCCCACCAGCAGTATTTCAGCCATTCTAATGAATATGTCAGTCAGTCAGTCAGTTCAGTTGCTCAGTCGTGTCCGACTCTTTGCGACCCCATGAATCGCAGCACGCCAGGCCTCCCTGTCCATCACCATCTCCGGAGTTCACTCAGACTCACGTCCATCGAGTCCGTGATGCCATCCAGCCATCTCATCCTCGGTCGTCCCCTTCTCCTCCTGCTCCCAATCAGATGTGTATAAGAGA
>SJYX01020371.1:708987-765597 GCA_006410675.1 Oreotragus oreotragus
GCACGCCAGGCTTCCCTGTCCTTCACCATCTCCCAGAGCTTGCTCACACTCACTGCTGCTGCTGCTGCTAAGTCGCGTCAGTCGTGTCCGACTCTGTGCGACCCCATAGACGGCAGCCCACCAGGCTCCCCCGTCCCTGGGATTCTCCAGGCAAGAACACTGGAGTGGGGTGCCATTTCCTTCTCCAAGGCATGAAAGAGAAAAGTGAAAGTGAAGTCGCTCAGTCTGTCCGACTCTTAGCGACCCCATGGACTGCAGCCTACCAGGCTCCTCCGTCCACGGGATTTTTTCAGGCAAGAGTACTGGAGTGGGGTGCCATTGCCTTCTCCTCAAACTCACTAGAAAGTCTAAATTGACCTTTTTAGACTGCTAAGAGTTTATACATACAATCCAAACCAAGTGGACTTTTCATACTTCAGCGTATACTTTAAAAATATAAACTTTATTTTTTAAGATCAGTTTTAGATTTACAAAAAAAAGATGATAATGCTTTACAGAATGCTTTACCCTCACCCCCAGTTCTCCTTATTGACATTGTATCAGTACGATACCAGGTGGCGCTAATGATAAAGAATCCACCTGCTAAAGCAGGAGACGCAAGAGGCATAGATTTGATCCCTGGAACAGAAAGATCGCCTGGAGCAAGGCACAGCAACCCACGTCAGCATTCTTGCCTGTAAAATTCCAAAGACAGAGAAGCCTGGCTGGCCCTAGATCATGGGGCTGCAGAGTCAGCCATGACTGAGTGACTGAACACACACTTAAACGCTAACCTCAGTCAGCTGCCTTAGGCATTGCTTGCCAGGTTCCTCCCCTGTAAAGATGCTTGCCCCTCTCCTTTCCATATTGTATACTTTGGAAGCAAGTTGCTATGTACAGTCCACACTAAAAGAGTGGACTCTTTATTGCCTCCATTTCTTGACATCAGAGTATTTGCAAAGATTGTTTGGAACTCTCTGCACAAGAAATTTGTCTCTTCTGTCCTTTATTGTTTGATCATTGAGTTCTATAAGAATGGACTTATAGATATTTGTTTATACTTTGTGTTACAGCCCAGTACTGTCTGTTGTTGTTGTTTCTGTTTTGTCTTTTAGTTGCCCAGGTTGTTGCAGCTTTGACCACCGGTCAGACTTTCATTTTGCTTGTGTGTCCCTTTGAAGTGTCCCATCATGTGGGGTTTTGATTTTGTTTTTGCCACTTTCATATTTCTAGCACTATAATATGCTCCAGGATTATCTTATTTCCTGCTCCTGCACCAGAGCCAGCCATTTCTCCCAGGACCCCTGGTTCCCCATTGCCACTGGAGTGTTACTGCTTCAAGCCCTCTTAGCTGACAGAGCAAGAGATACATATGTGTCCATCAACCACTGGGCAAACAAATATACTCATTTCTTTATATATAATCATCTTGTATTTATTTTAAATTAAACATGAGTTTATAATCAAATCTCAATCCTGATCCATTACCACAACAAAAACTTTTTGTGAAGAAGAGAAATTTTCTTTTTCTTATAATGGAGTTACTCAATTCAAATCTTATTTAAGTTGTAATTTTGAATTTGATTTCAACATTAGCCGCTGTTTTGCTTTTTATAAAAAGATATTAAAATAGACTTATTTAAATATACCAGCCTAGCAGTTGGTTGATTAAAGTTGAATACCTGTTAATCTTCTAGGTACACAATATTATTACTTAGTAATATCTAGATATAAAGGCTTCCCTGGTGGCTCAGATGGTAAAGAATCTGCCTGCAATGCAGGAGACCAAGGCTCAATCCTTGGGCTGGGAAGATCTCCTGGAGAAGGGAATGGCTACCCACTCTAGTAGTCTTGCCTAGAGAATTCCATGGTCAGAGGAGCCTGGAGGGCTACAATCTACAGGGTCTCTAAGAGTCAGACACGACTGAGCGACTAACATTTTCACTTTTTTTCATCTAAATATAATCATCAACTTTTTTTTTCCAGTTTCAATGGGATCTTTCTATTTATTTAAATCATCAACTTATGTCTTTTAGTTTGATTACGAAAGGAAAAGAGAAGTTCTAAAGAGGTAGCTTGGCCTGATGATAAGTTCATTCTCTCATTAAGTTTTTTTTTTTTTTAATTTGCTTAGTGAAAATTAAATACAGAAAAAAATCACAACAAACAAACAAACAAAACAAGACAGTAAATGAGTTAAGGGAAATATTAGAAAAATGCAAAATTAGAATGGATTGTACCTATAGTTCCTTCACTATATTTTTGCTAGTTTTGAAGATCACTAATAAGTGATTAGATTCAAGGGATTTAAGTATCAGATAGAAAGTGACATTAGACTTAAATAAGAACTTAACTTAGACATTCGGTAATTTTGTGATTGTAGGTACTTTATATGGCAGTTATAATCCAAACATATATTATGCTAAAAGATCTATATCTTTGTTGTTGTTGAGCTGCCAAGGTCCTGCCCTTTGCGACCCCATGGACTGCAAGTACTACAGNTATCAGATAGAAAGTGACATTAGACTTAAATAAGAACTTAACTTAGAGATTCGGTAATTTTGTGATTGTAGGTACTTTATATGGCAGTTATAATCCAAACATATATTATGCTAAAAGATCTATATCTTTGTTGTTGTTGAGCTGCCAAGGTCCTGCCCTTTGCGACCCCATGGGCTGCAAGTACTACAGGCCTCCCTGTCCTTCATCATCTCCAGGACTTTTCCCAAGTTCATCTACACTGAGTCAGTGATGCCATTCAACCATCTCATCCTCTGTTGTCCCCTTCTTCTCCCACCTTCAATCTTTCCCAGCATCGAGGTCTGTCCCAATGAGCTGATTCTTTGCATCAGGTGGCCAAAGTATTGGAACTTCAGCTTCAGAATCAGTCCTTCCAATGTATATTCAGAGTTGATTTCCTTTAGGATTGATTGGTTTGATCTCCTTGCAGGCCAAAGGACTCTCTGAAATCAAGAAGTGTGATGCCTCCAGCTTTATTCTTTTCACTCAAGATTGCTTTCCTATTCAAGTCTTTTGTGGTTCCATACAAATTATAGGATTTTTTTTCTACTTCTGTTAAAAAAATATCATTGGAATTTTGATGGTTATTGCATTGAAATCTGTGGATCAGAGTTCAGTCTTTGGGTAGTAGAGACATTTAAACTATTTTGATTTTCCAATCCTTGAGAATGGAATGTTTTTGCATTTGTTTGTATTTTCTTCACTTTATTTCTTTAATATTACAGTTTTCAGTGTATTGATCTTTCATCTTCTTGTTTAAACTTATTCCTAAGTATTTTATTCTTTCTGCATAAGTGGGAGTTTCTTCTTGATTCCTCTCCGATAGTTTGTTGTTAGTGTACAGAAACACAAATAATTTTTGTATAGTGATTTTCAATCATGCAACTTTATTGGATTCATTTAATAACTCTAAAGATTTTTTGGCAATGTCTTTGGAGTTGTATATGTAGTATCATGCCTTCTGCAAATATATAGAGCTTTCCTTCTTCTATTCCCATTTCGATTAATTTATTTCTTTTTGGGGGGCTTTCCAGGTGGCACTAGTGGTAAAGAACCTGCCCGCCAGTGCAGGAGACATCAGAGATGCAGGTTTGATTCCTGGGTTGGGAAGATTTCCCTGGAGGAAGTCATGGCAACTCATTCCAGTATTCCTGCCTGGAGAATCCCATGGAAAGAGGAGCCTGGTGGGCTACAGTCCACAGGGCAACAAAGAGTTGAACACAACTGAAGCGACTTAGCATGCGTGCACACATTTCTTTTTTTTTTTTTTTTTTCCCTAATTGCCTTGGCTAGGATATCAGATACTATGAGGAATACAAGTGACTGGAGGGGATTTTCTTGTCTTGTTCTCACTCTTAGAGGAAAACTTTTCAGCTTGTTATCACTGAATATGATGTTAGCTGTGGGCTTCTCATATGTGACCTTTACTGTGTTGAGGTATACCCGCTTTGTTGAGAGGTTTTATTCATGAGTCTATGTTGAATTTTGTCAGATGCTTTTTCTGTATCTATTGAGATGATCCTATGATTTTTATCCATCATTTTCTTAATATGGTGTATCACACTGATTGGTTTATGTTGAACTATTGTTGCATCTCTGCAACAAATATTACTTGATCATGGTGTATGAGGCTTTTCATTTTACTGTTGAATTCAGTTTGCTAATATCTTGTTGAGCATTTATGCGACTACATCCATTAGGAATATTGGCCTATCATTTTCTTTTTCTTTTAATATCCTTGTCTGTCTTTGGTATCAGGGTAATGCTAGCTTCATAAAAATGAGTTTGGAAGTGCTCACTCCTCTTCTATTTTTCAGAAGAGTTTGTGGATTGATATTAATTCTTCTTCTTTAAATGATTTTAGAATTTACCAGTGAAGCTGTCTGGTTCTGGACTTCCATTGCTAGGAGGTTTTTGTTACTTTTCAATCTCCTTAAAAGTACCTGGTCTGTTCAGATGTTCTATTTCTTTATGTTTCAGCCTTGGTAGGTTGTATAATTCTAGAAATTTATCCATTTCTTCTAGATTGCCCAATTTCTTGCTGTATATTGTTCACAGTAGTCTTTTATGATCTTTTGCATTTGCTTTATATCCACTATGTATCCTCTCTATAATTTTATTCAGCTGAATTTTCTCACTTTTTAGGGAGTAAGTCTAGCTGAAGGTTTCTATATTTTATTTATTTTTTCCAAAAACCAGCTTTTAATTTCACTGATTTTTTTCTATTGTCATTTAGTCTCTATTTCATTTATTTCCGCTCAGATCAGTTATTTATTTCCCTCTAACAATTTTGGCTTGTGTTTGGTCTAGTGCTTTTAATTCTCTGAGGTATAAAAAAAGATCTATTTTAGATCTTTATTATTTCTTAATAAAGGAGTTTATCATTATAAACTAACTTTTAGAATTACTTTGCTGCTCCAGTAAATTTTGGTAAGTTGTGTTTCCATTTTTATTCATCTCAGGTTTTATTTTTCTTTTGGTTTTAGCCTTGACCCATCGATTGTTCAGTAGCATGTAGCTTAATCTCCATTTGTGAATTTTGTAATTTTCCTTTTATAATTTATTTATTTTTAGTTTATATATTTATTTCTACTTTCATTATCATTCTGAAACAATAATGTCCTACTGTATAGTACAGGGAACTATATTCACTAATTTGTGATACACTATAAAAGAAATGAATAAAAAATTCCAAAAGAATGTAAAGAAATAGTAAAGAATACATAGAGAGTAAAGATTTTCAAGTTCATACAAAGAAAGAGAGTAAAATGGTACTGAAAATCAGACATTTGTGGTGGATAGTATAGATTCATGTTTCAGACACTAATGTCGGGTTATTAGAACATTAACAAATCCAATGAGGTCTTACCCCCGTAAGAAGATAGTTATCTTAAAGATAAAAACAACAGTTGCTTTGCTGCAAGCTACTGCATTAAAGCTAAAATGGGGGAAAACAACAATAGTAGATCAGTGTGTTTGACATCTGATAGCATGTTCTGTCTTACCTGCAAATTATTTTCTTACCAAGTCAAGATTATTCTCATTGAAAACCTTTGAGTAAAAGGTTGAAATTTCATGAGGCATTTCCTATATTCACAATTAATTATATAAGCATGAATATACGTGGAAATAAATTTAAAAACAAGAAACGGCTAATAGAGCTACAAAAAAAGCAGTTCAGTTCAGTTCAGACGCTCAGTTGTGTCTAGCTCTTTGCAACCACATGGACTGCAGCACACCAGGATTCCCTGCCCATCACCAACTCCTGGAGCTCACTCAAACTCATATCCATTGAGTCGGTGATGCCATCCAACCATATTATCCTCTGTCGTGCCCTTCTCCTCCCGCCTTCAATCTTTCCCAGCAATAGAGTCTTTTCAAATGAGTCAGTTCTTTGCATCAGGTGGCCAAAGTACTGGAGTTTCAGCTTCAGCATCAGTCCTTCCAATGAATATTCAGGACTGATCTCCTTTAGGATGGACTGGTTGGATCTCCTTGCTGCCCAAGGGACTCTCAACAGTCTTCTCCATCACCACAGTTCAAAAACATCAATTCTTCAGTGCTCAGCTTTCTTTATAGTCCAACTCTCATATCCATACATGACTACTGGAAAAACCACAGCTTTGACTAGATGGATCTTTGTTGGCAAAATAAGGTCTCTGCTTTTTAATATGCTGTCTAGGTTGGTCATAACTTTTCTTCCAAAGAGCAAGCATCTTTTAATTTCATGGCAGCAAACACCATCTGCATTGATTTTGGAGACCAAGAATAGAAAGTCTGTCACTGTTTCCATTGTTTCCCCATCTATTTGCCATGAAGTGATGGGATTGGATGCCATAATCTTAGTTTTCTGAATGTTGAGTTTTAAGCCAACTTTTTCACTCTCCTCTTTTACTTTCATCAAGAGGCTTTTTAGTTCTTCTTTGCTTTCTACCATAAGGGTGGTGTCATCTGCATATCTGCTGCTGCTGCTGCTGCTAAGTCACTTCAGTCGTATCCAACTCTGTGTGACCCCATAGACAGCAGCCCACCAGGCTCCCCCATCCCTGGGATTCTCCAGGCAAGAATACTGGAATGGGTTGCCATTTCCTTCTCCAATGCATATCTGAGGTTATTGATATTTCTCCCGGCAATCTTGATTCCAGCTTGTGCTTTTTCCAGCCCAGCGTTTCTCATGATGTACTCTGCATATAAGTTAAATAAGCAGGGTAACAATATACAGCCTTGATGTACTCCTTTCCTGATTTGGAACCAGTCTGTTGTTCCATGTCCAGTTCTAAGTGTTGCTTCCTGACCTGTACACACATTTCTCAGGAGGCAGGTCAGGTGGTCTGGTATTTCCTTCTCTTTCAGAATTTTCCACAGTTTGTTGTGATCCATTCAGTCAAAGGATTTGGTGTAGTCAATAAAGCAGAAGTAGATGTTTTTCTGGAACTCTCTTGCTTTTTTGATGATCCAACTGATGTTACCAATTTGATCTCTGATTCCTCTGCCTTTTCTAAATCCAGCTTGAACATACTGTTGAAGCCTGGCTTGGAGAATTTTGAGCATTACTTTGCTAGCATGTGCTGCTGCTGCTAAGTCACTTCAGTCGTGTCCGACTCTGTGCTAGCATGTGAGACGAGTGCAATAGTGTGGTAGTTTGAGCATTCTTTGGCATTGCCTTTCTTTGGGATTGGAATGAAAACTGACCCTTTCTAGTCCTGTGGCCACTGTTGGGTTTTCCAAATTCGCTGGCATATTGAGTGCAGCACTTTCACAGCATCATCTTTTAGGATTTGAAATAGCTCAACTGGAATTCCATCACCTCCACTAGCTTTGATCGTAGTGATGCTTCCTAAGGCCCACTTGACTTCACATTTCAGAATTTCTGGCTCTAGGTGAGTGATCACACCATTGTGATTATCTGGGTCATGAAAATCTTTTTTGTATAGTTATTCTGTGTATTTTTGCCACTTCTTAATGTCTTCAGCTTCTGTTAGATATTCTGTCCTTTATTTGTGGTTGCATCTGTTATTGTTTGTATCTGAAGCCACAGTGGCTGTGAAGATGGCATCTACCAGCCGTTTGGATGCTCTTCCAAGAGGTACGTGTCCAAACCATCCAGATGCAATCCTAGTGGAGGACTACAGAGCTGCTGATATGGTCTGTCCTGAATGTGGCCTGGTTGTAGGCCACCCAAGATGGACGGGTCATGGTGGAGGGTTCTGACAAAACGTGGTCCACTGGAGAAGGGAATGGCAAACCACTTCAGTATTCTTACCTTGAGAACCACATGAACAGTATGAAAAGGCAGAATCATAGGACAGTGAAAGATGAACTCCCCAGGTCAGTAGGTGCCCAATATGCTACTGGAGATCAGTGGAGTAATAACTCAGAAAGAATGAAGGGGTGGAGCCAAAACAAAAACAACACCTAGTAGTGGATGTGACTGGTGATTGAAGCAAGGTCTGATGCTGTAAAGAGCAATATTGCATAGGAACCTGGAATGTCAGGTCCATGAATCAAGGCAAATTAGAAGTGGTCAAACAGGAGATGGCAAGAGTGAACATCAACATTTTGGGGATCAGTGAACTCAAATGGACTGGAATGGGTGAATTTAACTCAAATGACCATTATATCTACTACTGTGGGCAAGAATCCCTTAGAAGAAGTGGAGTAGCCATCACAGTCAACAAAAGAGTCCAAAATGCAGTACTTGGATATAGTCTCAAAAATGACAGAATGATCTCTGTTCGTCCCCAAGGCAAACTATTAAATATCACAGTAATCCAAGTCTATGCCTCGACCAGTAATGCTGAAGAAACTGAAGTTGAATGGCTCTGTGAAGACCTACAAGACCTTTTAGAACTAACACCCAAAAAAGAGGTCCTTTTCATTATAGGGGACTGGAATGCAAAAGTAGGAAAAGATACACCTAGAGTAACAGGCAAACTTGGCCTTAGAATGTGGAATGAAGCAGGGCAAAGGCTAATAGATTTTGCCAAGAGAATGCACTGGTCATAGTGCATTCCAAACACCCTTTTCCAACAACACAAGAGAAGACTGCACATGGGCATCACCAGATGGCCAACACCAAAATCAAATTGATTATATTCTTTGTGGTCAAAGATGGAGAAGCTCTATACAGTCAGCAAAAGAAGACCAGGAGCTAACTGTGTCTCAGATCATGAACTCCTTATTGCTAAATTCAGACTTAAATTGAAGAAAGTAGGGGAAACCACTAGACCATTCAGTTCAGTTCGGTCACTCAGTCATGTCTGACTCTTTGCGACCCCATGAACTGCAGCATGCCAGGCCTCCCTGTCCATCACCAATTCCCGGAGTTCACCCAAACTCATGTGCATCGAGTCAATGATGCCCTCGAGCCACCTCATCTGTTGTCCCCTTCTCCTCCTGCCCCCAATCCCTCCCAGCATCAGAGTCTTTTCCAATGAGTCAACGCTTTGCATGATGTGACCAAAATAATGGAGTTTCAGCTTTTAGCATCAGTCCTTCCAAAGAACACCCAGGACCGATCTCCTTAAGAGTGGACTGGTTGGATCTCCTTGCAGTCCAAGGGACTCTCAAGAGTCTTCTCCAACACCACAGTTCAAAAGCATCAATTCTTCGGCACTCAGCTTTCTTTACAGTCCAACTTTCATATCCATACATGACCACTGGAAAAACCATAGCCTTGTATGATCTAAATCAAATCCCTTATGATTATACGGTGGGAAGTGACAAATAGACTCAAGGGATTGGATCTGATAGACAGAGTACCTGAAGAACTATGAATGGAAATTTGTGACACTGTAGAGGAGGCATGGATCAAGACCATGAAAAAGAAATGCAAAAAGGCAAAATGGTTGTCTGAGAAGGCCTTACAAATAGCTATGAAAAGAAGAGAAGCAAAAGGCAGAGGAGAAAGGGAAAGATATACTCATTTGAATGCAGAGTTCCAAAGAATAGCAGGGAGAAATAAGAAAGCCTTCCTCAGTGATCAGTGCAAAGAAATAGAGGAAAACAACAGAATGGGAAAGGCTAGAGATCTCTTCAAGAAAAAAGCAGTATAATATGAAGATTTATTTTAAAGGAAAGGATAAGAAAGACAGCTTTAAAAGATTCACATTTGGTAACTTTGGGATAGGTTGTATACCAAAATATATGTAGTAATTAATTATAGCCAATTTAATAACATAAGAATTTATGAGATAAAATATACCCACAGATGTAAAAAATAAAAAGGAAAGAATAAGTAGCTTTCCTCTAGTAAAATGGCAATAAATATAGGAGTGGTTAAGTTAAAAATCAGCCAATTAGAGATGCTAAAATTAATGGGCAGAAAAGATCAGGACTTTTTCATAGTCTGAAACTCTCTCGCCACAAATTACTTATGAATGACAAAGGAATAAACAATTACTCTAAAGTGAAGAAACCTGCAGATACCACCTTAACCAAGAGACCAAAAGTAACATCATTTCTCCTTATATCATGCGTGGAAAGTGCCGCAACATCACTTGTGCTATTTCCACCAAAATGCTCAGCCTAAATCTTCTCATGAAGAAAGATCAGACAAAGTTGTATTAAGGGACTTTCTTTAAAATAACAGCCTTCTTCATGGAAATGAAAGCAAAAATAAACAAATGGGACCTAATTAAGCTTAAAAGCTTTTGCACAACAAAGAAAACTATAAGCAAGGTGAAGAGACAGCCTTCAGAATGGGAGCAAATAGTAGCAAATGAAGCAACTGACAGATAATTAATTTAAAAAATATACAAGCAGCTCCTGCAGCTCAGTTCCAGAAAAATAAACGACCCAATCAAAAAATGGGCCAAAGAACTAAACAGACATTTCTCCAAAGAAAACATACAGATGGCTAACAAACACATGAAAAGATGCTCAATATTGCTCATTATCAGAGAAATGCAAATCAAAATCACAATGAGATACCATCTCACACCAGTCAGAATGGCTACTATCAAAAAATCTACAAACAATAAATGCTGGAGAGGGTGTGGAGAAAAGGGAACCCTCTTACACTGTTGGTGGGAATGCAAACTAGTACAGCCACTATGGAGAACAGTGTGGAGATTCCTTAAATACTTCACTCTGTATAATAGGCTCTAGGTTCATCCACTTCATTAGAACTGACTCAAATGCATTCCTTTTATAGCTGAGTAGTATTCTGTTGTGTATATGTATCATAACTTCCTTATCCATTCATTTGCTGATGGACATCTAGGTTGCTTCCATGTCCTAGCCATTGTAAACGGTGCTGCAATTAACATTGTGGTACATATGTCTGTTTCAATTCTGGTTTCCTCAATGTATGGTTTCCTTAATGTGGCATTGCTGGGTCATAGGATGGTTGTATTCTCAGTTTTTTTTTTTAAGGAATCTTCACACTTTTCTCCCTAGTGGCTGTACCAGTTTGCCTTCTAACAAACACTGCAAAAGAGTTCCCTTTTCTCCACACCCTCTCCATTTATTGTTTTTAGACTTTTCGGTGATGGTCTTTTCTGACCATTGTGAGATGATACCCTGTTGTGGTTTAGATTTGCATTTCTCTGATAATGAGTGGTGTTGAGCATCTTTTCCTGTGTTTATTAGCCATCTATATGTGGTCTTTGGAGAAATATCTGTTTAGGTCTTTTGCCCACTTTTTGATTGGGTTGTTTGTTTTCTGGTATTGAGTTGCATGAGCTGCTTGTATATTTTGGAGAAAAATTCTTTGTCAGTTGTTTCATTTGCTTTGTTTTTTCCTATTATGAAGGCTGCCTTTTCACCTTGCTTATAGTTTCCTCATTGTGAAAAAGCTTTTAAGTTTACTTAGATCCCATTTGTTTATATTTGTTTTTGTTTCCATTATGCTGGGAGGTGGGTCATATAGGATCTTGCTGTGATTTGTGTCAGAGTGTGTTCTGCCTATGTTTTCTTCAAAGAATTTTACAATTTCTGGTCTTACATTTAAGTCTTTATCCATTTTGAGTTTATTTTTGTGTATGGTGTTAGGAAGTGATTTAGTTTCATTCTTTTACATCTAGTTGACCAATTTTCCCAGCACCACGTGTTGAAGAGACTGTCTTCTCTCCATTGTATATTTTTGCCTTCTTTGTAAAAGATAAGGTATACATAGGTGTGTGGATTTATCTCCAGACTTTCTATTTTGTTCAATTGATCTATATCTCTGTCATTGTGCCAATACCATACTATCTTGATGACTGTAGCTTTGTAGTATAATCTGAAGTTAGGAAGATTGAGTCCTCCAGTTCCATTCTTCTTTCTCAAGATTGCTTTGGCTATTTGGGGCCTTTTGTGTTTCCATACAAGTTGTGAAATTATTTGTTCTAGTTCTGTGAAAAATACTGTTGGTAGTTTGATAGGGATTACATTGAATCAGTAGATTGCTTTGAGTAGTATACTCATTTCACTATATTGACTTTTCCAATCCAAGAATATGGTATATTTTTCCATCTTTAATCTTTGGTTTCTTTCATCAATGTTTTGTAATTTTCTATATGCAGGTCTCTTATGTCTTTAGGTAAATTTATTCCTAAGTACTTTATTCTTTTCATTGCAGTGGTGGATAGGATTGTTTACTTAATTTCCTTTTCTGATCTTTCATTGTAAGCATATAGGAATGCAAGGAATTTCTCTGTGTTAATTTTATATCCTGTGATTTTACTATATTCATTGCTTAGCTCTAGTAATTTTCTGGTGGCTTCTTTAGGGCTTTCTATGTAGAGGATCATGTCATCTGCAAACAGTGAAAGTTTTACTTCTTTTCCAATCTGGATTCCTTTCATTTCCATTTCTTCTCTAATTGCTGTGGCTAAGACCTCCAGAATTATTTTGAATAGTAGTGGTGAGAGAGGGCACCTATCTCTTGTTCCTGATTTTAGAGGAAATGTTTTCAAATTTTTGCTATTGAGGATAATGTTTGCTCTGGGTTTGTCTTAAATGGCTTTTATTATGTTGAGGTATATTCCTTCTATGCCTACTTTCTGGAGAGTTTTATCATAAATGGGTGTTGAATTTTGTAAAAGGCTTTCTCAGAATCTATTGAAATAATCATATGGTTTTTATCTTTTAACTTGTTAATAATGGCATTGATCAACTTGCGTATATTGAAGAATCTTTGCATCCCTGAAATAAACCTGACTTGATCATGCTACATGATCTTTTTAATGAACACATTAAAAATTTTGTTTGCTAGAATTTTGTTGATGATTTTTGCATCATGTTCATTAGTGATATTGGCCTGTAATTTTTTTTTTTTTGTATGTGTGTGTGTGATGTCTTTGGAATAAGGGTGATACCTTGTAGAATTAGTTTGGAAGTGTTCCCTCCTCTTCTGTTCTTTTGGGAGAGTTTTAGAAGGATACCCAATCAAAAAATGGGCCAAAGAACTAAATAGACATTTCTCCAAAGAAGACATACAGATGGCTAACAAACACAGGAAAAAATGCTCAACATCACTCATTATCAGAGAAATGCAAATCAAGACCAAAATGAGGTACCATTTCACACCAGTCAGAATGGCTGCAATCCAAAAGTCTACAAGCAATAAATGCTGGGGAGGGTGTGGAGAAAAGGGAACCCTCTTACACTGTTGGTGGGAATGCAAACTAGTACAGCCACTATGGAGAACAGTGTGGAGATTCCTTAAAAAACTGGAAATAGAACTGCCTTATGACCCAGCAATCCCACTGCTGGGCATACACACCGAGGAAACCAGAATTGAAAGAGACAACAATAAATGCTGGAGAGGGTGTGGAGAAAAGGGAACCCTCTTACACTGTTGGTGGGAATGCAAACTAGTACAGCCACTATGGAGAACAGTGTGGAGATTCCTTAAAAAACTGGAAATAGAACTGCCTTATGACCCAGCAATCCCACTGCTGGGCATACACACCGAGGAAACCAGAATTGAAAGAGACACATGTACCCCAATGTTCATCGCAGCACTGTTTATAATAGCCAGGACATGGAAACAACCTAGATGTCCATCAGCAGATGAATGGATAAGAAAGCGGTGGTACATATACACAATGGAATATTACTCAGCCATTAAAAAGAATACGTTTGAATCAGTTCTAATGAGGTGGATGAAACTGGAGCCTATTATACAGAGTGAAGTAAGCCAGAAAGAAAAACATCAATACAGTATACTAACACATAAACATGGAATTTAGAAAGACGGTAGTGATGACCCTCGATACGAGACAGCAAAAGAGACACAGATGTAAAGAACAGACTTTTGGACTCTGTAGGAGAGGGCGAGGGTGGGATGATTTGAGAGAATAGCACTGAAACATGTATATTACCATATGTGAAATAGATTGCCTGCCAGTCCAGGTTCGATGCATGATGCAGGGCACTCAGGGCTGGTACACTGGAATGACCCTGAGGAATGGGATGGGGAGGAAGGTGGGAGGGGGCTTCAGGATGGGGACACATGTACACCCATGGATGACTCATGTCAATGTATGGCAAAACCCGCCACAATATTGTTAAGTAATTAGCCTTCAATTAAAATAAACAAATTAATTTTTTAAAAAGAGTAAATAACAACAACAACAAAAATAACAGCCCTCTTCAAAACATTAAGTTCAAGAAAGAATTCTTCCAGACTAAAAATCCTAAAAAGATGTGATAACTAAAGTAATGCTATAAAGGACATTATTGAGGCATAAGTAAGTTTGAATATGAACTGTGGTTTCAACAATAATGTGTGTGCATGTGCTAAGTCACTTCACTTGTGTCTGACTCTTTGAGACCCTGTGGACTGTAGCCCATCAGGCTCTGCTATCCATAGTACGATTCTCTAGGCAAGAACATTGGCGTGGGTTGCTATGCCAACAATAGCGTATCGATGTCTAATTTCCTAATTTTGACAACTATACTATGGCTAAGTAAGAAAATATCCTTGTTCTCACTAAATACATGGAAGTATTTACTGAAAAGTAGGCATATCGTCAGCTTATTCCCAAATGGCTCAGAAAAAAAGTACTGTGATGTAGAATAGTGATAGCAGTACATATTATATTATATATATAATATACTCATATAAAGTAATATAGCAAGCAGGCAAAATGAAAACAATTGGTGAATTTGGGTAATGGGCATATAGGTATGTCCTCCTATTCATTCAACTTTTATACAAGTTTGAAATTATATTCAAATAGAATGTTACCAAAGTTTTAAAAAGTGTTGATTTTAAAATAACCTCTACACACACTAGTAAAAATAATAGAAAGTAAATGCAAACAAACAAATGTAAGAATGAGAAAGCAGATATCTGCATAGTCCAGGGGATACTAAAAAGTAAAAGGAAAATACCAGCACAACTCTACCAATACATTTGAAAATAATTCTCTGGAAATTATAGATTAAATGCTAAGTAGCAATAAGAATTATGCTGTTGAAGAATACTAAATAGAATGAAAAAACTTCATGTATATAAAATTTTAAAATATGGAACAGTTTGCAAATAGACTCTAACAATCCAAAAACAGGTATAAAATCAGAATTAGAATAATATATATACAAACAGTCTGATAAAAGAAATGATCTTTTTATAAATAGGTTATGGATATTTTCTTTCTGGGAACTTTTCTGCATTTTCTAAACGTTAGGCAACATGTGTTACTTTTTAAATATCTATTAAAGAAACCCCCAAATTTTTATGAAATATCTATGAAAACACACATTAGAAAAACATGTGCAATGGCTCTGGAAACTGAGGATTAGAATTCATCATATATCAGAAACTTGGAAGGGTTCATACTAATTACAAGCAGATGTTAA
The DNA here is from genome assembly GCA_006410675.1 of Oreotragus oreotragus. NCBI lineage: Eukaryota > Metazoa > Chordata > Mammalia > Artiodactyla > Bovidae > Oreotragus > Oreotragus oreotragus. Next base: position 724,279 of record SJYX01020371.1, read on the forward strand.
GGTTTAAACAAGTCTTAATCATAGCCAATGAATGCTTGACCTTTTGCCCTGGAACAATGCAGCAGGGAATGGATGCAGCCCGTTGACAGGAAGAGGGTCAACAACCGGAAATTGGCTGGACATCACCTTCTCGTTGTAGATACATTCTGAGGGAGGAAATTCTTGTCCCCAGTCTCCCCTCCTCATTAGCCCTATCTGCATTCAGTTAGAATATCTAAGGGAGCCTGAGAATATTCGAGTGGATATTGTGCTTCCACAGTTCTCAATCAGAGACCAGCAATAATTGTTTCATTTTGGCATGCTATTAGAGAGGATTAGAAGTTTAAGTATGGTAGATTAAAACAGAACTATAGAGCTGTATAACAGAATATATTACCAAGGGAAACATCATTTTTAAACAGTCAGTGCAGGAAGCCCCTAGGAAGGGAAACAAGGTTATAACAAAATATATAAAGGAGCATATAAAGTAGGTTAGATAAAACAAAATCAAACCGAACAACTGACTTGGTTAAATTCCCTCATAAAAAGACAAACTTTAGATTGGTTTAACAAATTCTAGCCATAAACGGACTGCAAGAAACAAAGAATAGAAACAAAGGGATGGAGAAAGATACATTAGGCAAACACAAATTAAAAATTAGAGGAGGATATTACTAATACCAGATGTAGTAGAATTTAAAAGTATTCTACAAAAGAGGGATATTTATGATGATAAAAATACAGCAAAACTGATATGATAATCACTGATATTTATCAAATAACTAAGAATACCCCTCATTTGAACAAAACATACATATATATGTATATGATATTTTGTACCTCTGTCACTATATGTATTTGTTATTTTATTTCACTCAAAACAACTGTAAAAAAATTTCCTGTAATTGGGCAGGAAGCTTGGAAGCTTACACTAAGAAGCTTGGAAAAAATTTGAATAAAAAACACTAGTAATACTCTTTCACTAAAATATAAAAAATTAAAATGAATTACAAGAAAAAACATAAACTTTTTTATAATTGAAAGCACACTTCAATATAATTCCAAGAAGAAATGTGATTTTAAAACGAAATGTAAAGTCACCCAGAGAGTGAAAGAAAAGATAGCATTTTGGATAAAAACCTAAAAGAATGAGGCCTCATCTCTGCTTGAACATGTGCTTCAAGTAGAAATCTTGATCCATCGTCCATTTGGTAAACTGAGAGAAGACAACTAAAGTTACAACCGGAAGTCAACAGACCCTGTCCACAGGCTTGCTGTGTGTTGTGGTTTTATTGGAACATTCAGTTCAGTCAGTTCAGTCGCTCAGTTGTGTCCGACTCTTTGCGACCCCATGAATCGCAGCATGCCAGGCCTCCCTGTCCATCACCATCTCCCGGAGTTCATTCAAACTCACGTCCATCGAGTCCGTGATGCCATCCAGCCATCTCATCCTCAGTCGTCCCCTTCTCCTCCTGCCCCCAATCCCTCCCAGCATCAGAGTCTTTTCCAATGAGTCAACTCTTTGCATGAGGTGGCCAAAGTAATGGAGTTTCCGCTTTAGCATCATTCCTTCCAAAGAAATCCAAGGGCTGATCTCCTTCAGAATGGACTGGTTGGATCTCCTTGCAGTCCAAGGGACTCTCAAGAGTCTTCTCAACACCACAGTTTAAAAGCATCAATTCTTTGGCGCTCAGCTTCCTTCACAGTCCAACTCTCACATCCATACATGACCACAGGAAAAACCATAGCCTTGACTAGCGGACCTTAGTCGGCAAACTAATGTCTCTGCTTTTGAATATACTATCCAGGTTGGTCATAACTTTTCTTCCAAGGAGTAAGCGTCTTCTAATTTCATGGCTGCAGTCACCATCTGCAGTGATTTTGGAGCCCCAAAAAATAAAGTCTGACACTGTTTCCACTGTTTCCCCATCTATTTGCCATGAAGTGATAGGACCGGATGCCATGATCTTCGTTTTCTGAATGTTGAGCTTATTGGAACATAGCCACATGTATTTCTTCATGTGTTGTTTATGGGTGCTTACACACAAGGGTGACAGGATTGAGCAGCTGTGACAGAGACCAAAAGGACCAGAGTTTAAAGTATTCACTACCTACCACTTTATGGAAAAACTTTGCTAATCCTGAAATAAACCACAAAAACACTCCAGCAAGAAAATAATAGTTTTTGAAAACTGATGTAAAGAAAGTCATATCAGTGAATCAAGCAAACAATACCCAGAAGAGTAAGTTTTAGACAGATTAGTCAGGAAAAGAGATCCTGAAGAGAAGCTGAGGTCTGTAAGGCGAGACTGTGTCTGACCTGTGAAGAAGTAGCGAGAAAACACTCCTGGCAAATATAACAATATGCACGAAGAGCTTAGTGATCTTGGGGTATAGAAGTTAGGCTGCTGCCGCTGCTGCTGCTAAGTCGCTTCAGTCGTGTCCGACTCTGTGCAACCCCAGAGACGGCAGCCCACCAGGCTCCCCCGTCCCTGGGATTCTCCAGGCAAGAATACTGGAGTGGGTTGCCATTTCCTTCTCCAGAAGTTAGGCTAGTGGGGTGGAATAGTAGCGAGGAAGGGCTAAGAGGGAAATGGGTTTCAAAAGATGTTGAAAATAGGTAAGAACCAGATCCTGCAGGGCATGATTTAATCCAGGGCAGATCCCTGGATTTTACCCAAAAATAAGTAGGATTTATTCTAGAAAGGCAATTATAACTAGGTGATCTGTCAAAGTAATACTTCAAATTATAAAAAGCAAAATTATGTGGTATCAATTCATAACTTTTAAAGATTTGGTAAAATTCATTAGCCTTTCCTGATTAAAACTCCAAGCAAAAAGAAAGAGAAATTCCTTAAAGACAGAAAAAATATTTTGTCAGAAACTACTTCCAACAACAAAAATCATACAAAATAGAAAAGGCATTGCCATGAAAACAAGTAAAAAAGACAAGAATGTCTACTATTCATCCACTATTATTCATTTTTTCCTAAGAATATCTACTATTCACCCACTGTAATTCTTTTTTTCCTAGAGTATAGCTAATACAAAATGTATAAGAAATAATTATTGAAAGAAGAAATTATTATTTTTTATAGTTATTATGGATCTATACCAAGGAAATCAAAGAGGCTCAACTTTGTAAACTATAACAGCTAGTTTGAGAATTTAATAAACAGCTAACAAAAAACATATAAAAATTAATAATTTTAATGTATAAATCACCAGATAGAAATCAAAATGGAAAAACTTCCTGCATAATAAATTATATGATATACAGGAAACATTATATGATTAAATTAATGAATTTAACAAAAAGAATGAGATTTTATAAAAAGAACTTTGAAAATTATTAAGTACTATAAGCCAAATCTTATTAAACAGAAAGACATCATTTTCCAGGATGAGATGTCTTCATATACATCCTCCTCAGAATTATATATAAGTCGAATACAACTCCAATCAGAATTCCAAAGATATTTAATTTTGATACAATAAAATAATTCTCAAGTTCATGTAAAGGAATAAATAAATGAAACTTGCCAAGAAGTTTGTGAAAAAAAAATAATATTGAAGTAGTTGTGCTATTAGATATGAAAATTTTCTTGAATCTGCATGGATGCTGGTATAGAAAGAGACAGTCAAAAGATCTATACATTTTCCCATGTATATGTTAAATCTTAAGGGGTAGGGGTAGAGATAGGTAGTATTAGAAGTTAGTTGAGGGGAGAATGTTAGTGGGGAAAAGAATATATTATTCAATTATTATGTCAAGGCAACTGGTTGAACATTTAGAAGAAAAGGTTTTATTTCCCCGATCTCTTACATGAGAAGTGTTAATTGCAGATGGAATCAAGTTTTCAATGTTAAAAATTAAACTATAGAAATATTAGAAGCAAATGTAAAAAATAATTGTATAATATTGAAGAGGATGAAACAACTAATAAGCAATACATGAACCCCCAGAATATAAATAAACAAAAAGAACTGCTGATATAAAAATTAAATCATCTATCAATAAAACACTACAAACAAAGCCATAGAATGGATGAAATATATAAAATATTTAAAATATGAGAGAATGAGCAAAAATGCACAGGCAGGGTTGAGCTTATTGAACGTATAGATTGATGTCTTTTTAAACTGAGAAATTTGGGGCCACTATTGCTTGCAATATTGTGTATCCTTCAGCTATCCCAATCCTCTCTCCCCTCTTCTTCTGGGCTTTCCATTACGCATTTGTTCACATGCTTGAGAGTGTGCCACAGTTCTCTTAAGCTCTGTTTATTTTCCTTCATCCTTTTATTTTCTTTATACTCAGACTGCATAATTTCATTTGATTTATTTTTTAATTGTTTGATGCTTTCTTTTGCCTCCTCAAATCTGCTAGTGAACCCCTCCAGAATTTTTCATTCCCGTTTTTGTATTTTTCACCTCCAGCTATACTATTTGGTCTTATATTTTTTATCTCCTTGCTGTTACTATCTTATTGAAATATCATTTTCCTGGTTTCCTTTCTTTGTAGTGCCAAATTCTTTTTTTTTTGCCACTTTATTTATTTTCCAATTGAAGGATAACTGCTTTATAGAATTTTGCTTTCTGTCAAACATCAACAAGAATCAGCTATAGGTACAACCATGTCCCCTCCCTCCCAAACCTCCTTCACATCTGCCTCCCCATCCCACCCTTCTAGATTGTCACAGAGCCCCTGTTTGAGTTCCCTGAGTCATACAGCAAATTCTCACTGGCTATCTATTTTACATATGGTATTATAAGTTTCCATGTTACTCTCTCCATACATCTCACCTTCTTTCTCCTTCCCTCCGCCTGTGTCTATAGGTCTGTTCTCTGTCTGTTTTTCCATCGCTGCCCTGCAAATAAATTCAGCAGTATCCTCTTTCTATATTCCGTATGTATGTGTCAGGATATGATATTTATATTTCTCTTTCTGACTGAACTCTGTAAAATGCGTTCTAGGTTCATCCACATCATTAGAACTGACTCAAAGGCATTCCTTTTAATGGCTGAGTAATATTCCATTGTATGTATGTGTGTGGTGCCAAATTCTAATTGCATATTTTGTAGTTTAGAGTTTGGCACCACAATATCATGTACACTATATCCCAGGAATGCACGATTGAGTCAATATTAGGACAGCTATTAGTATATATTATCATATTACAATATTTAAGAAGAAAAAAATGTGACATCCTTCCTTTAAGAGCTTACATTTTAAATGGTTAAGTATAATTTTCATAAAACAAAATCATGCCTCAGGAAAATATCAAATGAACATATGTTAAAGATTTTATTCAACTTATCAATCAATGAAGAAGCCAGTAAGATGGTAAAACTAGTCCAGAGGGGTTTTGAGGAGCCAGGAATGTAAATTTTAATCTACTAAAATAATATTACTAGTAGATTTCTGAGGTAGATACTAAGCTGTTTCATATCTTACAGGACAAGAAATGATACAGGATAGAAGTTATTTATGTCTCTACTGAACAAAAAATCTGCATGTTAGCCTCTGTCCCTACAGAGTTATATAATAGTGCAGGCAATAGGAATTAAAGCAGCAAGCCCAGCACAGAAATTTGGGGCCACTATTGCTTGCAATATTGTGTATCCTTCAGCTATCCCAATCCTCTCTCCCCTCTTCTTCTGGGCTTTCCATTACGCATTTGTTCACATGCTTGAGAGTGTGCCACAGTTCTCTTAAGCTCTGTTTATTTTCCTTCATCCTTTTATTTTCTTTATACTCAGACTGCATAATTTCATTTGATTTATTTTTTAATTGTTTGATGCTTTCTTTTGCCTCCTCAAATCTGCTAGTGAACCCCTCCAGAATTTTTCATTCCCGTTTTTGTATTTTTCACCTCCAGCTATACTATTTGGTCTTATATTTTTTATCTCCTTGCTGTTACTATCTTATTGAAATATCATTTTCCTGGTTTCCTTTCTTTGTAGTGCCAAATTCTTTTTTTTTTGCCACTTTATTTATTTTCCAATTGAAGGATAACTGCTTTATAGAATTTTGCTTTCTGTCAAACATCAACAAGAATCAGCTATAGGTACAACCATGTCCCCTCCCTCCCAAACCTCCTTCACATCTGCCTCCCCATCCCACCCTTCTAGATTGTCACAGAGCCCCTGTTTGAGTTCCCTGAGTCATACAGCAAATTCTCACTGGCTATCTATTTTACATATGGTATTATAAGTTTCCATGTTACTCTCTCCATACATCTCACCTTCTTTCTCCTTCCCTCCGCCTGTGTCTATAGGTCTGTTCTCTGTCTGTTTTTCCATCGCTGCCCTGCAAATAAATTCAGCAGTATCCTCTTTCTATATTCCGTATGTATGTGTCAGGATATGATATTTATATTTCTCTTTCTGACTGAACTCTGTAAAATGCGTTCTAGGTTCATCCACATCATTAGAACTGACTCAAAGGCATTCCTTTTAATGGCTGAGTAATATTCCATTGTATGTATGTGTGTGGTGCCAAATTCTAATTGCATATTTTGTAGTTTAGAGTTTGGCACCACAATATCATGTACACTATATCCCAGGAATGCACGATTGAGTCAATATTAGGACAGCTATTAGTATATATTATCATATTACAATATTTAAGAAGAAAAAAATGTGACATCCTTCCTTTAAGAGCTTACATTTTAAATGGTTAAGTATAATTTTCATAAAACAAAATCATGCCTCAGGAAAATATCAAATGAACATATGTTAAAGATTTTATTCAACTTATCAATCAATGAAGAAGCCAGTAAGATGGTAAAACTAGTCCAGAGGGGTTTTGAGGAGCCAGGAATGTAAATTTTAATCTACTAAAATAATATTACTAGTAGATTTCTGAGGTAGATACTAAGCTGTTTCATATCTTACAGGACAAGAAATGATACAGGATAGAAGTTATTTATGTCTCTACTGAACAAAAAATCTGCATGTTAGCCTCTGTCCCTACAGAGTTATATAATAGTGCAGGCAATAGGAATTAAAGCAGCAAGCCCAGCACTGTGCTGAGAGAAAACCAGACACTCACTTTACCTACTTCTGGTTTTGGATTGTTTCTCTGTCACGTTGATGGAGATAATGTGTCACCGTTATTGCAGGGGTGGCTGGTATCTCACTGAGTGTGACTTTGGTGAAGGTGAAAGTAAGACAAAATGGCATCTCCACTCAGAGGTTTTGACTCTGCAGTTCGCATCAGAGGTCGTGTGCTCGCTTGTGTCCAGCTCTTTTCAGCCCCATGGACTGCGCAGGCTCCTCTGTCCATAGCGTTCTCCAGGCAAGAATACTGGAGTGGGTAACGTTGCCCTCCTCCAGGGGATCTTCCCGACCAAGGGGCTGAACCCATGTCTCCTCTCTGTGCATCTGTGCTAAGTCGCTTCAGTCACGTCTGACTCTGTGCGACCCCACGGATTGCAGTCTGCCAGGCTCCTCTGTCCATGGGATTCTCCAGGCGGGATTACTGGAGTGGGTTGCCATGCCCTCCTCCTGGGGATCTTCCCAACCCAGGGATCGAACCCCCAGCTCCTGCATTGCCGGTGGATTCTTTAACCACTAGAAACTTTTATAACTAGAAACCAAAGGTTCTCAAATGGGAAAATTCTGAATGGATGACGTAAAAATAAATGAAGACAACCCAAGTGAGAATAAACAGAAGTTACTTATTCAGAGTTTGCTCTACGAAGGCAGGCTCCATCACTTGGGAGGGACTCAGAAGCAGACAAGGCATGCAAAAGCATTATAGAGGAAACAAGGGCTAACTAGAAGTGAGGCATCCTATGTAATTAGTTTGGTATAGATTACTTAGCTGTCTCTGGTTCCTCCCAAGTTGGAAGTTAGGGCAAAAATTAGGAAAGGTGGTAGTCATTGGCCAAGTTTTGATTCTCTGGGCCAACTGCAGCAGAAGTTGTGGGTCAGAATTGGATTGCACACAGGATCTGGCTGGCGTCCATCTGTGTGTCTCTCAGTCCACCTCCCCTCACACTTTGCTCACTCCATCACTTGTGAGAGGCTAACCAGTTCAAGGAAGGCTAGAGACCCAGATCTTCACCAGTTGGAGAGTGTTCAGCTGTCTCCATAGTCATGAACTGCAAACTCTTCAATTCATAAAGAAATGCTCGAAACTCAAAAAAATTTGGCATCCAAGTGTCTGCAACATCCGGTTAAGTTAGGAATTCTCTCAACTGTCATTTAATAAGGACTGTAGGCTAAATTTGGATATTGTTAGTTTATTCGGAGAGTGTTTTTTCTCATCTTAATTAGGTCATGCCCTAAATAATGAGTAATATTTTGGAAAAACTGTAATGTCTTTAGAAACTTGATGTCTTCTTTCTGCTGTGACTGTAAATGGCAGCTTTTTCCCACAGGCTTCCTTGTTCTCTGAACAAAGGATGACATCATCTATATGTTGTGTCAGAACTGAATCACAGGGGAAGTTTAGATCTTTTAAATCTTGACTGAGAACCTGTTCCTAAAGTTTCATCTTTCTTTTTTGTTTGTGTAAGTCAATTAGGGTCCAAACAATTTTTACTGGAAATGTTTCAGATATTGGCTTTTAGAATACTATGGTCTCCTTTATGAGCTTCTTTCTGACCCTCAGGTTGACTGTCGGAAGAGAGAGATCTTGGGGACTTCCTGGTCATCCAGTGGCTAGGACTTCATGCTCCCAGTGCAGCGGGTCTAGGGTTCAGTCCCTGGTCAGGGAGCTAGATACCACGGGCTGCAACTAAAAACCTGGTGCAGTCAAATACATTATGTTTTTTTTCCCGAAAAGCAGAAAGACATCTCGTAGGTTCCTTTCTGAGTTGGTGTGATCAACTTTTCCCATTTAGGATTTAGGTCTGAAGTTCTGACTACCATATGTACAAGTTGATAGAGGCCAGATAATGCTGGGTCATATGCATCTGAAATAATAAGTCTATATTCATCTATGAATAGTTGTTGGTCTTGTCTGTGTTGGGGAAATCCTTAAGTACAGCTTTTAATTCACCTTGGTTCAAAGGTTTAAATTCGATAGTTATCTGCATGCCAGGCTCATGGGAGGCATGGATCTTTAGAAGCAAGTGCTATTTTAGAGTCTCTGGGGGGTCATCGCTAGGAGAAAGAGGATCTGGACCGGGGGAAGAAGAAAGAGAGAGGTCAGAGTTTAAGGGAAGGGATACAAGGAGGCAACTGAAGATCCTATCAGGGAAATAAGACTAGTTTGCTTTTGCTTAAGTTCTTTAAATTGCTCATTGTTTTTGGTCAAAGACTCTTTTAGTGAAGCAAATTTTGATTTAGGATTTCATTTAGAGGTTTCTTCATACCAATCAAAAAACTGTTGCCCATCAGGCCCCCCATAATATTATTTTCTTTTCCAAGGCACCTCTTGAGTGAACAATTTCATTCAAGTCAAATATTCTCCAGAGTGCCCCTGAAGGCCCAGATCATCCTTGGTGAAGTTATGTCATTTAGTAAGAGAGGCTCAGGAAAAAGGATGGTAATGGGAGTATATAGGGGAAGATTCTTTCCGAGGATGGGATTTAGTCTTAGATGACGCCATGAGAGCTACTAATGTGATGCTTGTGGTCCTCACATATTGGGCTCTTAATCAGAAGGCTGCCTGACTGCCTTCAAATGTAGACCCAATAATCTTCACACCTCCCCTCAAACTCTTCACCCCACAGGCGGGATTCCAGAGTGAACAGTCAGCCTAGATCAAAGCCAAGCTCTCAAGAGGAAAAGTCAGGATGGGAGAAAACACTCATCAGGTTTCTGGTGACCCTTAGCAGAATTTGTTCAAGTGGATGTGTGTTGGGTTAGAAGAACAAATGCATGGGTCTGTGAAGTAGCCGAGCAGACTTACGGAGCCTGGCAGCGGGAGTGTTACTCACTCAGCAGTGCTCAACTCTGTGACCCCACGGACTGTAGCCCGCCAGGCTCCTCTGTCCGTGGAATTCCGCAGGCAAGAATACTGGAGTGGGTTGCCATTCCCTTCTCCATGGGATCTCCCCAACCCAGGGATTGAACCCAGGTCTCCTGCATTGCAGGCAGATTCTTTTCCATCTGAGCTACAGGGCAGCCCAAAAGAGGGTATGTTTGAGTGGGACCCTGACTTACACCTAGCCTGTGTTTTCAGCTGGAACTCTCTTATAACAAATAACACTTTCAGACAGCACCACACAAAACAGAAAGCGCACAACACTGCAGAAAAGGGTGAAGAAGAACCTGAGTCCACCAAGAGCACCAAACCAATGAGGACCGGAGCAAAGCCGGCCCAATAATCAGGATGGATGGCAGAGGAGCTCCGCAGAGAGCGCAGTGTCCAGACCCAGTGCTGGCTCTCCACCCAGTTTTGACCCACCATTCCGGCCTGCCCTCCGTAGGCCACGAGCAGCAAGATAACTGGGGCACCCTCGGGGGTGGTGAGGGCAGGGGCCTCTTGTGTCTGGTTGAAGTCTGGGGTCTTCGGCACATACAGAGCACACAGTGTCTGCGTGGGGCTTCCACCAGCACTGTGGAAATAAATGAGTACCACCCGAATTAGAATTTCAGAAGGTGATGTATTCAGAGCTTGCTACCACTTGGGGCACTCAAACCCGATCACTTGCTTTTAGCAGTGACTCCAAGACAAGAAAGGAGGCTTAATGAGGGGAGAGTGGGAGTGGAGGCCTCTGGGGGGGAGCCAGAAGTGGACTGAGGAGAGGTGGGTCCTCCTCCATGACTGATTTGGGAATATAAATATATAAAAATATATTTTTAAAATATATAAATATATATTTGGCCTCTGGTAGCTCAGACGGTAAAGAATCTGCCTGCAATGCAGGAGACTCTGGTTCAATCCCTGGGTTAAGAAGATCCCCTGGAGTAGGAAATGACAACCCACTCCAGTATTCTTGCCTGGGAGATCCCAGGGATAGAGGAGCCTGGTGGGCTACAGTCCATGGTGTGGCAAAGACACGACTGAGTGACTAAGCACACGTACTTTGCTTTCTCTGGTTGGTCCCGAGCAACAAGCTGGGTCCCCCAGCGAGAAGGAGCTGGCAGTCGCTGACCAAGTTGTGTTCTTCCGGCTGACTGCTGTAGAGGCCTGGGGCGAAGCTGTACGTGATGCACATTCTGGTCTTATCTACCAGTATTTTCAGGCTGTCCTTGAGGGCAGTGACTTTTCATTTTTTTAATCTGCAAGGTCTTCATCAAACTGACAGTTGGACCAAGTTCTGTGTTTAGTAAGAGGTATAATTTTGGATGCATTCCTCCAGTCCCTGCATGACATCTCCCATCTGATGACTGGCCTGAGGATTCCTTTGAAGGCAACTTCATTTTTACTGCCGACTCGGAGCCCTCATTTCCTTTCCTCTTTTCCTGCTGTGTGACTCAAGGCCTTGAAATGACATATGGCTGCCGCATGTCACCCTGGGCTTACCTGTCTCTAAGTGTTCCGTGTTCCAAACGGGCTGTTAGAAACTCTAAGCAATCCAAGGCTCTTTCTTTTGTTTTTCATTTAAATTGTCAGTAACACTAACACGATCATCTACACACAGAGGGTGATCAATACATGATTCTGACTCATTTAAAACTGTGCTTCTGATTCACCAAAGCCCAGAGCGCTTTTAGAGAGAAACTGGCTCGTTAAAATGGTATCACACCAGGCCATCTTTAATACCTTCCCCCCAAATTATTCAGTGTACACGTTACTGAGTGAGGTTCTTTGCAGATTGCTTAAAAAGAAAGGAAAATCTATTCTTTGATTGTGAGAAAAATCTTTGAGAACCGGAGACAGAGACAGTTTCAAACTGCTTTTGCACTGTGTCTGCTATAATTTTTAGCAGAATCATAAGTTACTTTGTCCCTGCGAGGAAGAGAGAATTAAGCCTTGCTCATTATCAAGGCTCCTGGTAGTCTTAGCCCCACAGGTTCAGGCCGACCCTAGAACTCACAAATTGCCGGCTGGTGAGGCAATTAATGAATAAAGAACTGAGGAAAGGCTCTGAGGTTAAAAATTATCAAGAAGAGTGCGATATAATTTAAATAGTAAAGCAGTCTGCACGTCCATTTTGAGCTGTGGTTCTCTGCAGTCACTGAGTTTCGTTCTATTTCTGTTCTCCCAGATACCTGACTTGCTCACAGGCCAGTGGCAATTCACAACCACTTGTTAGCTGCTACAACCCAGCTCTCGTTCCCTTCTTTGCATTCCGTATTATTGTCTGTGTGAAAGTGAGGTTTTGTGTGTGTGTGTGTGTGTTTTTAATTGCCCTCAAGGATAGCTTTTATGTGTAGAAAAGGCCATTTAGAGGTTTACTTAGGTTACTTTTTAAATGAATATTTTATTTACTTGGTTCTTTCTTAAGCTTTTAATGTACCTTTATAGTCTTTGAATTCTTTCTAAAAGTCTAGAACATTTTTACAGTCGCTTTTAAGCTGGATTTTAGAACCTTATTAAATTCCCTTAAACATCTCAGTTTATTACACTGCCTTTGACGTTTAGGATTTTACATTAAAATGTTCAGTTTTCTTTTTGGCAAAACAATTGCCTAGCTTAAATACAGCTTTCCTGGCTACTTAACTCTTCTTAATCTTATTCAGTTATCTTAAATTTTTAAAGAACGTACATGAACTTAGTAAGAATTGAATTTAATACCACAAACCTAAATCAATTACACAAGTACACTTTAGCAAATGGAATTACGAGGGTATTAATACAAATAAATAAGAAAATACAGAGGCAAATAGGGCTTCCCTGGTGGCTCAGATGGTAAAGAATCTGCCTGCAGTGCAGGAGACCTGGGTTCAGTCCCTGGGTTGGGAAGACCCCCTGGAGAAGGAAATGGCAACCCACTCTAGTATACTTGCCTGGGAAACGTCATGGGCAGAGGAGCCTGGCAGGCTCACAGGTACATGGGGTCACAAGGGTCGGACAAAACTTAGTGACTAAACCACCACAGAGGCAAACATGCAAGATTCCTTAGTGCAAAATATTGACACTATGGATTTTATTATCTTAAGATTTTTATATATACTCCTGATTCTTCCTGGGCAAAAAGATGCTTAATCACTAAAGATATAATATGTCATACCAAGAACATTTAGAGATGGTTTTTGAGTAAGGTGAACATCTAGAATAATTCTCCCCCCTGCGTTTTTTTTCTTTTTGTAAAAAAAAAAAAATGCATAGCATGAAGTTTACCATCTTTACCATTTGTACCATAAGTTTGCATTTCAATAAGGTTGAGTATATTCATTTTGTTGGGCAACCAATCTCCAGAACTTTTTCATTTGGAAAAAAACTGAAACTCTATATCCATTAAAAAAAAAAAAAAAAAACTCCCCATTTCTCCCTTCCCTGCAGATCCTGGCAACCACCCTTCTGCTTTTCCTTCCCATGAATTTGGCCACTCCAGATGCCTCATATATGGGGCATCTTACAGTGTCTGTCTCTTTGTGTTCGGCTATCTCACTTAGCCTAATACTCTCCGATTCCTCCCTATGGTAGTGTATCAGAGTTTTCTTCCTATTTAAGCAAAATTCTAGAATGATCTTTAAAAAATAGTATTTGGCTGTGCCAGGTCTTAGTTGCAGCATATGAGATTATTAGTTGTGGCATGCAAACTCTTAGTGTGGCATGTGGGATCTAGTTCCCCCACCAGGGATCGAACCCAGGCACCCTGCACTGGGAGTGTGGAGTCTTAGCCACTGGACCACCAGGGAAGTCCCTAGAATGATTCTTAATGACAATAGTGTAGGGGCTCAAACTAAGTCTTAGTTATAATCACTGTACTTTTCTAAAGGGGATGGAGAAATTTCACATAGTTTACAGATTTAAGCCTCAAATAAGTCACAGTTTTTAAAATATAGGCATAAATTGCTGATTCTCACCATAATTAAGGTTTTCCCACTAGGATGCCTCTCAGATTTTAATGCCCCTAATGTCATAAAACATGTTTATTTCTCAAAACAATATTTTAGGCTGGTGTTTATATGGGATCAAATGTATATTTTCATTCCCAAAGCTCAATGCAATATTTTTTTAATCAAAATGATGAAAGGGAAAAGTTTTGACTCATGATACAAATACAATTGACAGAATGACAGAATCAGAGTAGAAGCCTTGACGAGCATAACATAATGCCAATAAAAAATTTTTTTATTGTGATTCTTATGATGCCCGTAGTGTTAAAAAAAGGCATAGTAGCATTATTGCACACAACACATTTAATTATAATAATTTCACATCCTAATGTTAGAGTCTGTTACTCATATGCAACTGTTTTCTGTATTTTAAGACACTCGTTGGAGGCACTGAGTTGATTAACATATTAAACGTGTTCCTGTTTAAAATAATTGGACATAGGCTTCTGGTAACAATTTTGGGTGTAAGTGTTAATTGTCAGGAACAGTTTACTGACATTAATCAGAAGATGCCTACTTTTGTCTTCCAAAAGGAGTGTGGGGCCCCCACTGATTGTTGTTTCTTCATATTATTTGGCTTTTCACTTCTTTGTGTTCTGACATCCTTAAACAGCGTCCTGTTTATCTTCAAAAAACCTTGGACGTGACCATATCTTGCATTCTTTTCATATTCTTTCTATCTTCTAGGGCTCAAATTGTTATACATGTTAGAAAATATCTAATTACCCTCCAGGCATCCCCATAGCTTTTCTAGTTTTTGCACTTTTGACTTTTAAAATCTTCCTCTTGGCACTTGGACACACAGTGTGGTCGCTTTCCTTTTGTATCTGTGTTGTCTATTTCTGTCTCCCTCTTAATCTGACTCATTGAATTAAAAAGCTCTTGTGTATGGTTTCTAGAAATGTCTCTAATATTACAATATTAAAATTTAGGTTTTACTTCTCTGTTTTAATAAATCCAAGAAGTAACATATGTATCTCAGGCTACTTCACTTCATTACAATGGATGAAAACATTTTTACTGTAATCCAAAACACTGAAGCCGTTGTATTACAACGTGGCCAGTGGTCGTATTACAGTGGACAGAGTCTGTCATCTGTAATCTTATTTTTTATTTTACAGGTCATGTTAGAATGAAAGTGTCTGACTTGTTTGCTTTACGAAAGGGCCATAAGGTCAAACTGTTAATTTTTCCCCACCTAGATTTTAATGGAAATAATGGCAAAATATTAAAGTCAAAAAATTGTTACTATCCTTAGAAGTCTGATGAATGCTTGCTAGCTATAAATGGGAGCAGATTAAGGAAGGAGAGGCCCAGTGTGCCCAGGAAGCTGGAAAGAATCTGAGATCTAAACCCTGTTGAAACTTCTAACTCTAACCTATTAACAACTGGGCTTCCCAGGTGGCACTAGCGGTAAAGAACCTGCCTGTCAGTGCAGGAGACGCAAGAGATGTGGGTTGGATCCCTGAGTTGGGACGATCCCATGGAGAAAGGAATGGCTACCCACTCCAGTATTCTCCAGCTGCAAAGAGTTGGACACGACTGAAGCAACTTAGCATGCATGCATGCTATTAACAACTAGTAACTTATTTGCAAGAAAATGGAAAAAAGAAACATTACCAGATCAATGAAAGGATAATACCACTCTAAAGAAAGGGTATATTTTGAGAAAAGGGAAGAAAATTCTTCCTATGAAAGATATTTACTAATTTTTATAAGGGAAATCATCTGAAAGCAACGATACTTTCCACATATGCCACTGGGCAAGCTATAGCAGGGGTCACAGAACAGAAGGGTTCTGAGAACTTGGACCGCCTGTGCCATCATGACACAGCCATTTGTTCTAGAGAACTCTGGCCCATGGCGTGCGAACACGCTCAGTCACTAAGTCATGTCTGACTCTTTGCGACTGTAGCCTGCCCAGCTCCTCTGTCCATGAAAATTTCCAAGCAAGAATACTAGAGTGGGTAGCCATTTCCTACCCCAGGGGATCTTCCTGACCAGGGGATGGAACCCATGTCTTGCATCTCCTGCATTAGCAGGCAGATTCTTTACCACTGTGCCATCTGGGAAGCTCATGCCCCAAGGAGATAAGACTATAAATCAGTACATTTTACTGTTTNGATGGAATCAAGTTTTCAATGTTAAAAATTAAACTATAGAAATATTAGAAGCAAATGTAAAAAATAATTGTATAATATTGAAGAGGATGAAACAACTAATAAGCAATACATGAACCCCCAGAATATAAATAAACAAAAAGAACTGCTGATATAAAAATTAAATCATCTATCAATAAAACACTACAAACAAAGCCATAGAATGGATGAAATATATAAAATATTTAAAATATGAGAGAATGAGCAAAAATGCACAGGCAGGGTTGAGCTTATTGAACGTATAGATTGATGTCTTTTTAAACTGAGAAATTTGGGGCCACTATTGCTTGCAATATTGTGTATCCTTCAGCTATCCCAATCCTCTCTCCCCTCTTCTTCTGGGCTTTCCATTACGCATTTGTTCACATGCTTGAGAGTGTGCCACAGTTCTCTTAAGCTCTGTTTATTTTCCTTCATCCTTTTATTTTCTTTATACTCAGACTGCATAATTTCATTTGATTTATTTTTTAATTGTTTGATGCTTTCTTTTGCCTCCTCAAATCTGCTAGTGAACCCCTCCAGAATTTTTCATTCCCGTTTTTGTATTTTTCACCTCCAGCTATACTATTTGGTCTTATATTTTTTATCTCCTTGCTGTTACTATCTTATTGAAATATCATTTTCCTGGTTTCCTTTCTTTGTAGTGCCAAATTCTTTTTTTTTTGCCACTTTATTTATTTTCCAATTGAAGGATAACTGCTTTATAGAATTTTGCTTTCTGTCAAACATCAACAAGAATCAGCTATAGGTACAACCATGTCCCCTCCCTCCCAAACCTCCTTCACATCTGCCTCCCCATCCCACCCTTCTAGATTGTCACAGAGCCCCTGTTTGAGTTCCCTGAGTCATACAGCAAATTCTCACTGGCTATCTATTTTACATATGGTATTATAAGTTTCCATGTTACTCTCTCCATACATCTCACCTTCTTTCTCCTTCCCTCCGCCTGTGTCTATAGGTCTGTTCTCTGTCTGTTTTTCCATCGCTGCCCTGCAAATAAATTCAGCAGTATCCTCTTTCTATATTCCGTATGTATGTGTCAGGATATGATATTTATATTTCTCTTTCTGACTGAACTCTGTAAAATGCGTTCTAGGTTCATCCACATCATTAGAACTGACTCAAAGGCATTCCTTTTAATGGCTGAGTAATATTCCATTGTATGTATGTGTGTGGTGCCAAATTCTAATTGCATATTTTGTAGTTTAGAGTTTGGCACCACAATATCATGTACACTATATCCCAGGAATGCACGATTGAGTCAATATTAGGACAGCTATTAGTATATATTATCATATTACAATATTTAAGAAGAAAAAAATGTGACATCCTTCCTTTAAGAGCTTACATTTTAAATGGTTAAGTATAATTTTCATAAAACAAAATCATGCCTCAGGAAAATATCAAATGAACATATGTTAAAGATTTTATTCAACTTATCAATCAATGAAGAAGCCAGTAAGATGGTAAAACTAGTCCAGAGGGGTTTTGAGGAGCCAGGAATGTAAATTTTAATCTACTAAAATAATATTACTAGTAGATTTCTGAGGTAGATACTAAGCTGTTTCATATCTTACAGGACAAGAAATGATACAGGATAGAAGTTATTTATGTCTCTACTGAACAAAAAATCTGCATGTTAGCCTCTGTCCCTACAGAGTTATATAATAGTGCAGGCAATAGGAATTAAAGCAGCAAGCCCAGCACTGTGCTGAGAGAAAACCAGACACTCACTTTACCTACTTCTGGTTTTGGATTGTTTCTCTGTCACGTTGATGGAGATAATGTGTCACCGTTATTGCAGGGGTGGCTGGTATCTCACTGAGTGTGACTTTGGTGAAGGTGAAAGTAAGACAAAATGGCATCTCCACTCAGAGGTTTTGACTCTGCAGTTCGCATCAGAGGTCGTGTGCTCGCTTGTGTCCAGCTCTTTTCAGCCCCATGGACTGCGCAGGCTCCTCTGTCCATAGCGTTCTCCAGGCAAGAATACTGGAGTGGGTAACGTTGCCCTCCTCCAGGGGATCTTCCCGACCAAGGGGCTGAACCCATGTCTCCTCTCTGTGCATCTGTGCTAAGTCGCTTCAGTCACGTCTGACTCTGTGCGACCCCACGGATTGCAGTCTGCCAGGCTCCTCTGTCCATGGGATTCTCCAGGCGGGATTACTGGAGTGGGTTGCCATGCCCTCCTCCTGGGGATCTTCCCAACCCAGGGATCGAACCCCCAGCTCCTGCATTGCCGGTGGATTCTTTAACCACTAGAAACTTTTATAACTAGAAACCAAAGGTTCTCAAATGGGAAAATTCTGAATGGATGACGTAAAAATAAATGAAGACAACCCAAGTGAGAATAAACAGAAGTTACTTATTCAGAGTTTGCTCTACGAAGGCAGGCTCCATCACTTGGGAGGGACTCAGAAGCAGACAAGGCATGCAAAAGCATTATAGAGGAAACAAGGGCTAACTAGAAGTGAGGCATCCTATGTAATTAGTTTGGTATAGATTACTTAGCTGTCTCTGGTTCCTCCCAAGTTGGAAGTTAGGGCAAAAATTAGGAAAGGTGGTAGTCATTGGCCAAGTTTTGATTCTCTGGGCCAACTGCAGCAGAAGTTGTGGGTCAGAATTGGATTGCACACAGGATCTGGCTGGCGTCCATCTGTGTGTCTCTCAGTCCACCTCCCCTCACACTTTGCTCACTCCATCACTTGTGAGAGGCTAACCAGTTCAAGGAAGGCTAGAGACCCAGATCTTCACCAGTTGGAGAGTGTTCAGCTGTCTCCATAGTCATGAACTGCAAACTCTTCAATTCATAAAGAAATGCTCGAAACTCAAAAAAATTTGGCATCCAAGTGTCTGCAACATCCGGTTAAGTTAGGAATTCTCTCAACTGTCATTTAATAAGGACTGTAGGCTAAATTTGGATATTGTTAGTTTATTCGGAGAGTGTTTTTTCTCATCTTAATTAGGTCATGCCCTAAATAATGAGTAATATTTTGGAAAAACTGTAATGTCTTTAGAAACTTGATGTCTTCTTTCTGCTGTGACTGTAAATGGCAGCTTTTTCCCACAGGCTTCCTTGTTCTCTGAACAAAGGATGACATCATCTATATGTTGTGTCAGAACTGAATCACAGGGGAAGTTTAGATCTTTTAAATCTTGACTGAGAACCTGTTCCTAAAGTTTCATCTTTCTTTTTTGTTTGTGTAAGTCAATTAGGGTCCAAACAATTTTTACTGGAAATGTTTCAGATATTGGCTTTTAGAATACTATGGTCTCCTTTATGAGCTTCTTTCTGACCCTCAGGTTGACTGTCGGAAGAGAGAGATCTTGGGGACTTCCTGGTCATCCAGTGGCTAGGACTTCATGCTCCCAGTGCAGCGGGTCTAGGGTTCAGTCCCTGGTCAGGGAGCTAGATACCACGGGCTGCAACTAAAAACCTGGTGCAGTCAAATACATTATGTTTTTTTTCCCGAAAAGCAGAAAGACATCTCGTAGGTTCCTTTCTGAGTTGGTGTGATCAACTTTTCCCATTTAGGATTTAGGTCTGAAGTTCTGACTACCATATGTACAAGTTGATAGAGGCCAGATAATGCTGGGTCATATGCATCTGAAATAATAAGTCTATATTCATCTATGAATAGTTGTTGGTCTTGTCTGTGTTGGGGAAATCCTTAAGTACAGCTTTTAATTCACCTTGGTTCAAAGGTTTAAATTCGATAGTTATCTGCATGCCAGGCTCATGGGAGGCATGGATCTTTAGAAGCAAGTGCTATTTTAGAGTCTCTGGGGGGTCATCGCTAGGAGAAAGAGGATCTGGACCGGGGGAAGAAGAAAGAGAGAGGTCAGAGTTTAAGGGAAGGGATACAAGGAGGCAACTGAAGATCCTATCAGGGAAATAAGACTAGTTTGCTTTTGCTTAAGTTCTTTAAATTGCTCATTGTTTTTGGTCAAAGACTCTTTTAGTGAAGCAAATTTTGATTTAGGATTTCATTTAGAGGTTTCTTCATACCAATCAAAAAACTGTTGCCCATCAGGCCCCCCATAATATTATTTTCTTTTCCAAGGCACCTCTTGAGTGAACAATTTCATTCAAGTCAAATATTCTCCAGAGTGCCCCTGAAGGCCCAGATCATCCTTGGTGAAGTTATGTCATTTAGTAAGAGAGGCTCAGGAAAAAGGATGGTAATGGGAGTATATAGGGGAAGATTCTTTCCGAGGATGGGATTTAGTCTTAGATGACGCCATGAGAGCTACTAATGTGATGCTTGTGGTCCTCACATATTGGGCTCTTAATCAGAAGGCTGCCTGACTGCCTTCAAATGTAGACCCAATAATCTTCACACCTCCCCTCAAACTCTTCACCCCACAGGCGGGATTCCAGAGTGAACAGTCAGCCTAGATCAAAGCCAAGCTCTCAAGAGGAAAAGTCAGGATGGGAGAAAACACTCATCAGGTTTCTGGTGACCCTTAGCAGAATTTGTTCAAGTGGATGTGTGTTGGGTTAGAAGAACAAATGCATGGGTCTGTGAAGTAGCCGAGCAGACTTACGGAGCCTGGCAGCGGGAGTGTTACTCACTCAGCAGTGCTCAACTCTGTGACCCCACGGACTGTAGCCCGCCAGGCTCCTCTGTCCGTGGAATTCCGCAGGCAAGAATACTGGAGTGGGTTGCCATTCCCTTCTCCATGGGATCTCCCCAACCCAGGGATTGAACCCAGGTCTCCTGCATTGCAGGCAGATTCTTTTCCATCTGAGCTACAGGGCAGCCCAAAAGAGGGTATGTTTGAGTGGGACCCTGACTTACACCTAGCCTGTGTTTTCAGCTGGAACTCTCTTATAACAAATAACACTTTCAGACAGCACCACACAAAACAGAAAGCGCACAACACTGCAGAAAAGGGTGAAGAAGAACCTGAGTCCACCAAGAGCACCAAACCAATGAGGACCGGAGCAAAGCCGGCCCAATAATCAGGATGGATGGCAGAGGAGCTCCGCAGAGAGCGCAGTGTCCAGACCCAGTGCTGGCTCTCCACCCAGTTTTGACCCACCATTCCGGCCTGCCCTCCGTAGGCCACGAGCAGCAAGATAACTGGGGCACCCTCGGGGGTGGTGAGGGCAGGGGCCTCTTGTGTCTGGTTGAAGTCTGGGGTCTTCGGCACATACAGAGCACACAGTGTCTGCGTGGGGCTTCCACCAGCACTGTGGAAATAAATGAGTACCACCCGAATTAGAATTTCAGAAGGTGATGTATTCAGAGCTTGCTACCACTTGGGGCACTCAAACCCGATCACTTGCTTTTAGCAGTGACTCCAAGACAAGAAAGGAGGCTTAATGAGGGGAGAGTGGGAGTGGAGGCCTCTGGGGGGGAGCCAGAAGTGGACTGAGGAGAGGTGGGTCCTCCTCCATGACTGATTTGGGAATATAAATATATAAAAATATATTTTTAAAATATATAAATATATATTTGGCCTCTGGTAGCTCAGACGGTAAAGAATCTGCCTGCAATGCAGGAGACTCTGGTTCAATCCCTGGGTTAAGAAGATCCCCTGGAGTAGGAAATGACAACCCACTCCAGTATTCTTGCCTGGGAGATCCCAGGGATAGAGGAGCCTGGTGGGCTACAGTCCATGGTGTGGCAAAGACACGACTGAGTGACTAAGCACACGTACTTTGCTTTCTCTGGTTGGTCCCGAGCAACAAGCTGGGTCCCCCAGCGAGAAGGAGCTGGCAGTCGCTGACCAAGTTGTGTTCTTCCGGCTGACTGCTGTAGAGGCCTGGGGCGAAGCTGTACGTGATGCACATTCTGGTCTTATCTACCAGTATTTTCAGGCTGTCCTTGAGGGCAGTGACTTTTCATTTTTTTAATCTGCAAGGTCTTCATCAAACTGACAGTTGGACCAAGTTCTGTGTTTAGTAAGAGGTATAATTTTGGATGCATTCCTCCAGTCCCTGCATGACATCTCCCATCTGATGACTGGCCTGAGGATTCCTTTGAAGGCAACTTCATTTTTACTGCCGACTCGGAGCCCTCATTTCCTTTCCTCTTTTCCTGCTGTGTGACTCAAGGCCTTGAAATGACATATGGCTGCCGCATGTCACCCTGGGCTTACCTGTCTCTAAGTGTTCCGTGTTCCAAACGGGCTGTTAGAAACTCTAAGCAATCCAAGGCTCTTTCTTTTGTTTTTCATTTAAATTGTCAGTAACACTAACACGATCATCTACACACAGAGGGTGATCAATACATGATTCTGACTCATTTAAAACTGTGCTTCTGATTCACCAAAGCCCAGAGCGCTTTTAGAGAGAAACTGGCTCGTTAAAATGGTATCACACCAGGCCATCTTTAATACCTTCCCCCCAAATTATTCAGTGTACACGTTACTGAGTGAGGTTCTTTGCAGATTGCTTAAAAAGAAAGGAAAATCTATTCTTTGATTGTGAGAAAAATCTTTGAGAACCGGAGACAGAGACAGTTTCAAACTGCTTTTGCACTGTGTCTGCTATAATTTTTAGCAGAATCATAAGTTACTTTGTCCCTGCGAGGAAGAGAGAATTAAGCCTTGCTCATTATCAAGGCTCCTGGTAGTCTTAGCCCCACAGGTTCAGGCCGACCCTAGAACTCACAAATTGCCGGCTGGTGAGGCAATTAATGAATAAAGAACTGAGGAAAGGCTCTGAGGTTAAAAATTATCAAGAAGAGTGCGATATAATTTAAATAGTAAAGCAGTCTGCACGTCCATTTTGAGCTGTGGTTCTCTGCAGTCACTGAGTTTCGTTCTATTTCTGTTCTCCCAGATACCTGACTTGCTCACAGGCCAGTGGCAATTCACAACCACTTGTTAGCTGCTACAACCCAGCTCTCGTTCCCTTCTTTGCATTCCGTATTATTGTCTGTGTGAAAGTGAGGTTTTGTGTGTGTGTGTGTGTGTTTTTAATTGCCCTCAAGGATAGCTTTTATGTGTAGAAAAGGCCATTTAGAGGTTTACTTAGGTTACTTTTTAAATGAATATTTTATTTACTTGGTTCTTTCTTAAGCTTTTAATGTACCTTTATAGTCTTTGAATTCTTTCTAAAAGTCTAGAACATTTTTACAGTCGCTTTTAAGCTGGATTTTAGAACCTTATTAAATTCCCTTAAACATCTCAGTTTATTACACTGCCTTTGACGTTTAGGATTTTACATTAAAATGTTCAGTTTTCTTTTTGGCAAAACAATTGCCTAGCTTAAATACAGCTTTCCTGGCTACTTAACTCTTCTTAATCTTATTCAGTTATCTTAAATTTTTAAAGAACGTACATGAACTTAGTAAGAATTGAATTTAATACCACAAACCTAAATCAATTACACAAGTACACTTTAGCAAATGGAATTACGAGGGTATTAATACAAATAAATAAGAAAATACAGAGGCAAATAGGGCTTCCCTGGTGGCTCAGATGGTAAAGAATCTGCCTGCAGTGCAGGAGACCTGGGTTCAGTCCCTGGGTTGGGAAGACCCCCTGGAGAAGGAAATGGCAACCCACTCTAGTATACTTGCCTGGGAAACGTCATGGGCAGAGGAGCCTGGCAGGCTCACAGGTACATGGGGTCACAAGGGTCGGACAAAACTTAGTGACTAAACCACCACAGAGGCAAACATGCAAGATTCCTTAGTGCAAAATATTGACACTATGGATTTTATTATCTTAAGATTTTTATATATACTCCTGATTCTTCCTGGGCAAAAAGATGCTTAATCACTAAAGATATAATATGTCATACCAAGAACATTTAGAGATGGTTTTTGAGTAAGGTGAACATCTAGAATAATTCTCCCCCCTGCGTTTTTTTTCTTTTTGTAAAAAAAAAAAAATGCATAGCATGAAGTTTACCATCTTTACCATTTGTACCATAAGTTTGCATTTCAATAAGGTTGAGTATATTCATTTTGTTGGGCAACCAATCTCCAGAACTTTTTCATTTGGAAAAAAACTGAAACTCTATATCCATTAAAAAAAAAAAAAAAAAAACTCCCCATTTCTCCCTTCCCTGCAGATCCTGGCAACCACCCTTCTGCTTTTCCTTCCCATGAATTTGGCCACTCCAGATGCCTCATATATGGGGCATCTTACAGTGTCTGTCTCTTTGTGTTCGGCTATCTCACTTAGCCTAATACTCTCCGATTCCTCCCTATGGTAGTGTATCAGAGTTTTCTTCCTATTTAAGCAAAATTCTAGAATGATCTTTAAAAAATAGTATTTGGCTGTGCCAGGTCTTAGTTGCAGCATATGAGATTATTAGTTGTGGCATGCAAACTCTTAGTGTGGCATGTGGGATCTAGTTCCCCCACCAGGGATCGAACCCAGGCACCCTGCACTGGGAGTGTGGAGTCTTAGCCACTGGACCACCAGGGAAGTCCCTAGAATGATTCTTAATGACAATAGTGTAGGGGCTCAAACTAAGTCTTAGTTATAATCACTGTACTTTTCTAAAGGGGA
Source organism: Oreotragus oreotragus (assembly GCA_006410675.1). Taxonomy (NCBI): domain Eukaryota; kingdom Metazoa; phylum Chordata; class Mammalia; order Artiodactyla; family Bovidae; genus Oreotragus; species Oreotragus oreotragus. Next base: position 748,800 of record SJYX01020371.1, read on the forward strand.
TGGAGAAATTTCACATAGTTTACAGATTTAAGCCTCAAATAAGTCACAGTTTTTAAAATATAGGCATAAATTGCTGATTCTCACCATAATTAAGGTTTTCCCACTAGGATGCCTCTCAGATTTTAATGCCCCTAATGTCATAAAACATGTTTATTTCTCAAAACAATATTTTAGGCTGGTGTTTATATGGGATCAAATGTATATTTTCATTCCCAAAGCTCAATGCAATATTTTTTTAATCAAAATGATGAAAGGGAAAAGTTTTGACTCATGATACAAATACAATTGACAGAATGACAGAATCAGAGTAGAAGCCTTGACGAGCATAACATAATGCCAATAAAAAATTTTTTTATTGTGATTCTTATGATGCCCGTAGTGTTAAAAAAAGGCATAGTAGCATTATTGCACACAACACATTTAATTATAATAATTTCACATCCTAATGTTAGAGTCTGTTACTCATATGCAACTGTTTTCTGTATTTTAAGACACTCGTTGGAGGCACTGAGTTGATTAACATATTAAACGTGTTCCTGTTTAAAATAATTGGACATAGGCTTCTGGTAACAATTTTGGGTGTAAGTGTTAATTGTCAGGAACAGTTTACTGACATTAATCAGAAGATGCCTACTTTTGTCTTCCAAAAGGAGTGTGGGGCCCCCACTGATTGTTGTTTCTTCATATTATTTGGCTTTTCACTTCTTTGTGTTCTGACATCCTTAAACAGCGTCCTGTTTATCTTCAAAAAACCTTGGACGTGACCATATCTTGCATTCTTTTCATATTCTTTCTATCTTCTAGGGCTCAAATTGTTATACATGTTAGAAAATATCTAATTACCCTCCAGGCATCCCCATAGCTTTTCTAGTTTTTGCACTTTTGACTTTTAAAATCTTCCTCTTGGCACTTGGACACACAGTGTGGTCGCTTTCCTTTTGTATCTGTGTTGTCTATTTCTGTCTCCCTCTTAATCTGACTCATTGAATTAAAAAGCTCTTGTGTATGGTTTCTAGAAATGTCTCTAATATTACAATATTAAAATTTAGGTTTTACTTCTCTGTTTTAATAAATCCAAGAAGTAACATATGTATCTCAGGCTACTTCACTTCATTACAATGGATGAAAACATTTTTACTGTAATCCAAAACACTGAAGCCGTTGTATTACAACGTGGCCAGTGGTCGTATTACAGTGGACAGAGTCTGTCATCTGTAATCTTATTTTTTATTTTACAGGTCATGTTAGAATGAAAGTGTCTGACTTGTTTGCTTTACGAAAGGGCCATAAGGTCAAACTGTTAATTTTTCCCCACCTAGATTTTAATGGAAATAATGGCAAAATATTAAAGTCAAAAAATTGTTACTATCCTTAGAAGTCTGATGAATGCTTGCTAGCTATAAATGGGAGCAGATTAAGGAAGGAGAGGCCCAGTGTGCCCAGGAAGCTGGAAAGAATCTGAGATCTAAACCCTGTTGAAACTTCTAACTCTAACCTATTAACAACTGGGCTTCCCAGGTGGCACTAGCGGTAAAGAACCTGCCTGTCAGTGCAGGAGACGCAAGAGATGTGGGTTGGATCCCTGAGTTGGGACGATCCCATGGAGAAAGGAATGGCTACCCACTCCAGTATTCTCCAGCTGCAAAGAGTTGGACACGACGGAAGCAACTTAGCATGCATGCATGCTATTAACAACTAGTAACTTATTTGCAAGAAAATGGAAAAAAGAAACATTACCAGATCAATGAAAGGATAATACCACTCTAAAGAAAGGGTATATTTTGAGAAAAGGGAAGAAAATTCTTCCTATGAAAGATATTTACTAATTTTTATAAGGGAAATCATCTGAAAGCAACGATACTTTCCACATATGCCACTGGGCAAGCTATAGCAGGGGTCACAGAACAGAAGGGTTCTGAGAACTTGGACCGCCTGTGCCATCATGACACAGCCATTTGTTCTAGAGAACTCTGGCCCATGGCGTGCGAACACGCTCAGTCACTAAGTCATGTCTGACTCTTTGCGACTGTAGCCTGCCCGGCTCCTCTGTCCATGAAAATTTCCAAGCAAGAATACTAGAGTGGGTAGCCATTTCCTACCCCAGGGGATCTTCCTGACCAGGGGATGGAACCCATGTCTTGCATCTCCTGCATTAGCAGGCAGATTCTTTACCACTGTGCCATCTGGGAAGCTCATGCCCCAAGGAGATAAGACTATAAATCAGTACATTTTACTGTTTTTTCTGTGAATCTCTGCAAACCAATTTTTTTCAGGTATATACTTTGCTCATTTGGATAAACAGTTCTCCTATTGAGATAATACTCTTGCCTGGAAAATCCAATGGACGGAGTAGCCTGGTGGGCTGCAGTCCATGGGGTCGCTAACAGTCGGACAGACTGAGCGACTTCACTTTCACTTTTCTCTTTCATGCATTGGAGAAGGAAATGGCAACCCACTCCAGTATTCTTGCCTGGAGAATCCCCGGGAGGGGGGAGCCTGGTGGGCTGCCGTCTATGGGGTCACACAGAGTCGGACACGACTGAAGTGACTTAGCAGCAGCAGCAGCTGCTTTGGGCAAAGAGCTTCATTATCCTTCAGCAGTTTAGTCATCAAAACACCTTGCTATGTCCACCAATTCTGAATTATTGTGTCAAAATAATAAATTGCTATGAAAGACCTGCTGTAAACCTTGTAAGTCCAGGTTCTTGTTGCCGCTGCTGCTGCTAAGTCACTTCAGTCGTGTCTGACTCTGTGCGACCCCAGAGACGGCAGCCCACCAGGCTCCCCCATCCCTGGGATTCTCCAGGCAAGCTTCTTAACCCTGCAAATATTACTTCTTGAAATCTTCCTTCTCATATAAGATCATGGGGGTGCTCCCCCTTGTGACAGCAACTCTAATAACCTTAGCGTCACTGGATCAATAGGTTTCTCTGCTGTTCTTTTGGTGAATTGACACTGACAGCCCTGGAGACACAAGAAGATCTGATCAACACCAGCTGGTTGACACAGCCCAAGATCCTCAGCTCTGAAACCACATGGACCCTTGAGGCTTCTTGAACATCCTGTTCAGGGGTCTCTTCCTCTGCAGTGGTTAAGTAGGTCCTGCATTGGTGCTCAGTAGATTTATCAGTAGATAAATCCAGTAGATTTATGTGAAACTCTCTTAAGCCGAGTTTATTTTGTTTCCTGGGAATAAGAGAATTCCTCCTGGGACTCCCTTGTCTATCTGGCCCAATTTGAAAACTCACACTTGGAGGGAAACCTAGCTTGTTATTCATAGCACAGCATTAAGGTTCTTTTTATGTTCTTGTCACTTTTTTGTTGTGAGGCCATCAGAGAAAATTTAGAGGGGGGAAGGGTTAGCATAGGTTTAGCAGTTTGTCTCTCAATCCATCCCCTAGAGCTGACAAGTTCAGGATGCTTTATCAGACCCACATCCTTACAGGACCGTTTTTGCCTTGCACCACCAATCCAAACCTCATAAAGCTGCTTCTCTGTCTGGCCTTCGTTTCACCACTTAGTTTCATTTCTTTTGCGTGGAGATGGAAACATGAAGGCTGTGAGGCTTGCTAATTGGCCAGATCCTCACCAAGAATTGTGGCTTTCAGGAGGTCTTCTTTGACCCTCTGAGGCACGCATGTAGGGCTTTCGTGCTTTCATTCACGCACATATTTCTCTTACTAACCTATTTCACCAAGGAGGATTTAGAATTACTCTGGCCATTTCAGGAAATTCCTGACATGAACAAGATGTAATTGGGAAGAAAATTTTGGGAGGAGATTCTCTGACTTATGTGTCCAAATAAGAGTTAACTTAAAAAAAAAATTGAGTCATAATTGTTTTACAGTATTACATTGGTTTTAAGTGTACAACAAGAGAAGGCAATGGCATCCCACTCCAGTACTCTTGCCTGGAAACTCCCATGGATGGAGGAGCCTGGTAGGCTGCAGTCCATGGGGTCGCTGAGTCAGACACGACTGAGCGACTGAACTTTCACTTTTTACTTTCATGCATTGGAGAAGGAAATGGCAACCCACTCCAGTATTCTTGCCTGGAGAATCCCAGGGATGGCAGAGCCCAATGGGCTGCCGTCTGTGGGGTCACACAGAGTCGGACACGACTGAAGCGACTTAGCAGCAGCAGCAGCAGCAGCAAGTGTACAACATAGCGATTTGATACATTTATAGTTTATACTCCATTTAAGGTTATTATAAAATATTGGCTCTATTCCCCGTGCACATCCTTGTATCTTGTTTATTTCATACCTAGTAGTTTTTAACCTCTTATTTTTTTTCTCTACTTGCCTCTCCCCCAGCCCTTTCCCCATTGGTAAACGCTAGTTTGCTTATGGTATCTGTGAGTCTCTTTATGTTTTGTCATATGCATTCATTTGTTTTATTTTTTAGATTCTACATATAAGTGAAATATCAAAATAATCATGAGTTTTTAATAGAACTAGGACAAATGACACTAAGATTTGTTTGCAACCGCAAAAGACCTCAAATAACCAAAGCAATCTTGAAGAAAAAGAACAAAGGCAGAATATCAATCTCCCTGACTTCAGACTGTACTATAAAGCCACAGTAATCAAAACAGACAAATAGATTAATGGAGCAGAATAGAAATCCCAGAAACAAATCTGTGCACGTATGGTCAATTAATTTATGACAAAGGAAGCAACAATATACAATGGATAAAAGATGGTCTCTAAGTGGTTTGGGGAAGACTGGACAGCTACATATAAAAGAGATTACTTTTTAACATAAGAGATTCACCCTCTTACATTTTCCCACTTTGGTGATTACTGAGTATGGGCGTACTAAGTCACTTCAGTCATGTCAAACTCTTTGCAGCACCATGGACTGTAGCCCACCAGGCTCCTCTGTCCATGGGATGCTCCAGGCAAGAATACTGGAGTGGGTTGCCATGCCCTCCTCCAAGGGATCTTCTGGGTACCACTTTTTCAATCATAAGGTTTCGCTAAAACCTCTAGTTATTATTCAGATAAACTGTAANCACCAGGCTCCTCTGTCCATGGGATGCTCCAGGCAAGAATACTGGAGTGGGTTGCCATGCCCTCCTCCAAGGGATCTTCTGGGTACCACTTTTTCAATCATAAGGTTTCGCTAAAAACTCTAGTTATTATTCAGATAAACTGTAATGCTTTATTAATCTTATGTGTATATCTGTATAAATAGAGTTTCCTTCATCTGACCCCTTTCCCTTCCTTGCAGAGGTTAGATAATTAGCCTTTTATTGATAATTCTATATCTGTCTTAAGCTTACTTTCTCTTATTTCTTCTTTTCTTTTCTTTTCCCCTTCTCTTTGGAAATTTGGAAGTGAATTTGTTCATGAACTTTGTTCAGTCATGATGTGTAAATTCTATAGTATCTAATGCAGATATAATGTTTTAAGTTTCCAAAATGTAATGAGGATGGAGGAAATATTATATTGTTTGTGCTTCTTTTGTATGTTTTTCCTTGCCAAGAGTGAAACTCAAAAGAAAAGTTAACTGTGATGTTAAGCAATGCGTGTGGTTCCCAGCTAGAAAGAAAAACTCAACATTGAGAAGTTTTGACAAAATTTCACAGTCTTTAAAAATTTTGAGATTATTATAGAGATTTACTTATATATAAAAAACCAGGAAGATAGTCTTCTTAAAAAGATAATTATTTGGACAAATTAGAATATTTTAATTGTAGCTTAAAATCAACATAATGTCTTCTTGCTAATTTCATCAACTTGTAAAATATTTAGTGAAGGATTTTAGTTAAATACAAGATGAGTTTAATTTTTCATGATTTAAATGTCTAAGATTTCCTACATCAGTTCCATGGATCCAGTAAGTTATCTTTGTTTCCACAAGTATTTTTAGGATTTAAAAAAATACTAAAGTATGTTCAAATGAAAATTAATCTTTTAAATTCTTATTATGGGGCCTAAAATGTCAACGGTGCCAAACTGAAGAAACACTAGTTTAAACCAAAATTATAAATCTAGTCTGATTTGTCCAAAATTTCATCTTCATAATGTCGATTTTGGATTCTTATATAAAATTGCTTCTGAACTAAGTTTCTTTAGAAATGCATTTTTAACGACTAACCTATATAAAATATTAGAATTTAGTTTATTTAACTTCTAGAAATTCTGGGAACATTATATGTATTTAATAACTTATTAACTTATATAAAACAATCAGAACAGAACTCTGCTTTTGTAAGACTCTGCAGTCCAATTTGCCAATACCCTCTGGAGACAGAAAAATATTTGAAATCACCCTGAAGGAGCTAAAGACTTTCTCAGTCACAAAAACCACAGAAAAAGTTTGCAGCTTTACTTCTCCAACCTCAGCTATGGGTAAAAGTAAACACAGAGCACAAAAACTGCCCAGCTCTTTTTCCTTTCCAATGGACACAGAAATATTTTCTTAGTTGACATGGGTTCACAAATAGTCAAAAAGGAAAACAAACCAGATTCTCTGTTATCTCTCACCTGACAAAGAACAGATCTCTATCACCCTCACAGAGATTACTAAATGTCAGTCAGTTCAGTCGCTCAGTCATGTCCGACTCTTTCCGACCCCATGAATCACAGCACGCCAGGCCTCCCTGTCCATCACCATCTCTTGGAATTCAGTGAGACTCACGTCCATCGAGTCCGTGATGCCATCCAGCCATCTCATCCTCTGTCGTCCCCTTCTCCTCCTGCCCCAATCCCTCCCAGCATCAGAGTCTTTTCCAATGAGTCAGCTCTACTGGAGTTTCAGCTTTAGCTTTAGTTTCATTCCCTCCAGAGAAATCCCAGGGTTGATCTCCTTCAGAATGGACTGGTTGGATCTCCTTGCAGTCCAAGGGACTCTCAAGAGTCTTCTCCAACACCACAGTTCAAAAGCATCAATTCTTCGGCACTCAGCCTTCTCTACAATCCAACTCTCACATCCATACATGACCACAGACTTTGCCTACTAAGGTCCGTCTAGTCAAGGCTATGGTTTTTCCTGTGGTCGTGTACTAAATGTCAGGACAGTTCAAAGAGATTATCAGAAATTGTTGCAATCAATCAGGAAACATTGATCAGCCACACACAAATCAAATTATTTACATATCAGAAGCTCAACTGACTATGCAAGCAAGTTGACCTATTAGGCCATTTATCCCTGCAGTTGTCTGTGAAAAGCAGCTTAGCCCAAACACTGAGACAAAGCATAGACCAACTCACACAGTTACCCAAGAAAGAAAACAAAAATCATGAGAGGGGAAAGAAAGGAAAAAGCTGGAGACAGTGAGTCAACAAAGGTTAAGTTTCTACAGTTGATTGGGAATCCCTGCAGGGGTCAAGGAGAGACATGCTTCAGCTTAAGGACACATTAAGCTCAGTTCTTGCACAATGCTTTTCTACTGAACCCGCAGGTTAGGCCGCTCAGGTATCTCAGTGGATGATCTATCATCATGTTGAAGTACATTTTTCAAATAATTGAAACAAAGCTCTCTTATCAATACAGAATGAACACATATTTTGGTTATTTTTTAAAAAGTGAAGGAACTATCAAGTACTGTGAAGGGTTGGAGATTTTACCCTAGTTACAAGCTGAAAGGCTGCCTGCCAAGGATTCATGGTGGCCAGCAGAAGACACAAGATGTTTGGGTCAGAGGCAAGAAGAAATGTATTACTCACAGCACAACAAGTTGTATGAACATAAGCATATTTGATGCCAGTTTTTCAAACCACAATTTCTGCACAATGATATGAAGAAGGCCAGGTGAGACCTGCACATGGGTGCCTTTCAGGAGAGAAACTCTGAGCTTAGGTAGTGCATGCTAAGCATGCCTGACTCCCATCTGACTCAGAAGGAGCATCTATCTCTCTATGTTCCAAGACTCTGAGCAAACCTGCACTTTTCTCTGGATGCAAATACTGTGTTCCAAGGCTCTTGCTATACAAACATTCTTTCAAAGATAATCCTGAACAAACGCAGTTAGTACCTCTGCTCATAAGACACACAGAAATGTGAGATACCTATGGAGAATTCCCTCCTAACATTAGCAAGTAAGATGGTAAAGCTAATTCAAAAACATTTTGAGGAATTATTTATAGGCACCAATATTAGAGTAAGGTTTTAGGTGAGATGAGAAACTTGTTACTTCACAGGAAAAAATGAACAACAACAAAAAAAAAACCCCAATATAATTCTGGAAGTTAACTTTTCTATCACATAGAAATCTACAAAATCACATGAATTTTACATTGTCTGAGCTCTAGTCAAATAGGAAAGAGAATGGTAAAATATAGGTGAAAGTGCCAGTTTCATTTTTTTAAAAATAATACTCAGATTTGTGTGTGTGTGTGTGTGCTTTTTATAAAAAATATATATATTTATTCTAATTGAAGGCTAATCACTTTACAATATTGTAGTGGTTTTTGCCATACATTGACATGAATCCTCCACGGGTGTACCCGTGTTCCCCATCCTGAACCTCCTCCCACCTCCCTCCCCATCCCATCCCTCTGGGTCATCCCAGTGCACTGGCCCCAAGCATCCTGTCTCATGCATTGAACCTGGACTGGCGATTCATTTCACAGATGATATTATACATGTTTCAGTGCTATTCTCCCATGTCAGCCTGCCCTCTCCCACAGAGTCCAAAAGGCTGTTCTATACATCTGTGTCTCTTTTGCTGTCTCTCATACAAGGTTATCACCTCCTCCCACCTCCCTCCCCATCCCATCCCTCTGGGTCATCCCAGTGCACTGGCCCCAAGCATCCTGTCTCATGCATTGAACCTGGACTGGCGATTCATTTCACAGATGATATTATACATGTTTCAGTGCTATTCTCCCATGTCAGCCTGCCCTCTCCCACAGAGTCCAAAAGGCTGTTCTATACATCTGTGTCTCTTTTGCTGTCTCTCATACAAGGTTATCATTACCATTTTTCTAATGATCGGCTATACTCTCTTGGCTTTATTTCTAAGTTTTATATGATTATTCATAAGCTGTGAACATGATACACTTGGTCATAATTTTATGTCTTTTGCATAAATATTAAGAATGTCCTTTCCCTACCTTTACTGTTTGTATGGTGAAGAGCATCCTTCATAATCTTACCTAAACTGTTTGCGAACACTAAGTTTGCTAAGACTAATATCCATAGTTTTCTTGGTAATGTTCAAGGTATAAGTTCTTAGTAATTTGTGCTGATTTTACTAAGTCCTTGATTATTTAAAAAGAATTCATTTCTTCAGAACAGCTAAATTTCCTTACTATTTTGTTACCTTCTATTTTTATTGTAAAATATAGTTTTTATTTTGATTTATGTATACTCATCCCTGCTTACAGGTAATTGTGCTCCTGTCTCAATCAGATGACCAAATCGTTTTGATAACTTTTATTTCCCTTCCTCAAGATTTTTAAAGAATTACTGATCCTAAATTCAAAAAACTAAAAATTTAAGATGTCTTTTTGCGTGTGTGTCAGAATATATGTAACATAAAATTTACCATCTTAATCACTTTTAAGTATACAGTTCTATAGCATCAAGTACAAAAAGTCCCTTCACATTATTGTGCAACCATGACCACCATCTGTCACCAGAACATTTCCATCTTCCCCAACTGGAACTCTATACCCACTAAACAGTATCTCCCCATCCTTTCCTCCTCCCAGTCTTTGGCAACCAGTATTCTACTTTCTGTCCTCTGAGTTTAACTACCTCACGTGGGATTTCTCCCAAGTGTCTTTTTGGTATTAGCTGTTATGTTTAGGTCTCTGATTCACTTTAAGTTAATCTTTTGTATAAGGTATAAGGTAAGAGTTCAACTTCATTACTTTGCAAGAGAATAGTCCATTTTTCTGGCAACATTTGCTGAAAAAATATGGAACACTTTACAGATTTAAATGTCACACTTGTTCTGGGGCCATGCTAATCTCTGTATCATTCCAGTTTTAGTTTAGGTGCTGCCAAAATGAGAATTAGATGTCTTTCAAAATTAAAATTATCTATGGCATTTCTCAAAGAGCCCCTGGAAAATCACAATGATTTATATATCTATCTTATAAAAAGAGAGATGTCAGAAATATTTTAGGTTACATTGATATACTTTATATTAATACTCCTGAACTAACTCATCACTATATAAGGAATTCATTAGAATTATCAAATGAAAAGGTAATTCATGTAAAATATTCTGAGACTGTACATTGTGCAGAATAAATTGACACAGTCAGGAGGTCTGTTAATGTCATCATTGTCCCAATGGAATCTAATCCTAGAAATATTATATATTAAAATTTTTTAATCTATTGTACTCTAATGGAAAAGTTTACTGTTTCAATTTTGATATTGTTTGTCACTGTAATAAATCAATCTTATAAATTTAATCATACTCAGAAGTAGACAGTTCTGCTTCCTCAGGGGTTATAATAAAAAGGCTATTTTTAATCAAATCCAAGAGCTATAGTATTCTTAAATAGATCTTCAAGAGAAGGACTTAAAATTTTATGTTAAAAGGAGAAAACATAATGTGTTAGCCATGTGCTGTAAAATATCAATAATTACTATACCCCAAGGTTATTATTTTATTTTGGAAAGATCTCCAGAAATTGCCTGAAAACACAGCTTTGGACTTATAATTTTAAAAAATTAACAAATCAGTTGATTTTTTGAAGACTATGTTAAAATTACAAAGTCATATTTGCTTTTTTTGATGTATAACATTTAGTTACACATTCATATATCTTTAAACATCTATTCAGTCCCAAAATAAAACTTATTTCATATTAAATATTATTTTAAGTATAGTAAGCATTGTCTTACATAATTAATGCAAGAAAATTAAGCACCTTTGTTTCTTAATCAATAGGAAAGGGTCTAAATTTATCCTTATGTATTTTAAAAATTATCAGATATTGACATTTTTAATATTTTAAGTATTAAAATTATTATTTTAAATGAATATTATATTTGCCAACAAAGTCCATCTAGTCAAGGCTATGGTTTTTCCGGTGGTCATGTATGGATGTGAGAGTTGGACTGTGAAGAAAGCTGAGTGCCAAAGAATTGATGCTTTTGAACTGTGGTGTTGGAGAAGACTCTTGAGAGTCCCTTGGACTGCAAGGAGATCCAACCAGTCCATCCTAGAGGAGATCAACCCTGGGATTTCTTTGGAAGGACTGATGCTAAAGTTGAAACTCCAGTACTTTGGCCACCTCATGCGAAGAGTTGACTCATTGGAAAATACTTTGATGCTGGGAGGGATTAGGGGCAGGAGGAGAAGGGGACGACAGAGGATGAGATGGCTGGATGGCATCANGAGATCAGCCCTGGGTGTTCATTGGAAGGACTGATGTTGAAGGTGAAACTTCTATATACTGGCCACCTGATGCAAAGAGCTGACTCATTGGAAAATACCCTGATGTTGGGAAAGATTGAGGGCAGGAGGAAAAGGGGACAGCAGAGGACGAGATGGTTGGATGGTATCACCGACTTGATGGACATGGGTTTGGGTGGACTCCGGCAGTTGGTGATGGACAGGGAGGCCTGGTGTGCTGTGATTCAAGGGGTCGCAGAGTCAGACACGACTGAGCGACTGAACTAAACTGATATTAATGGTAAAGTACCATTTAAAACATGTAGCTGCTTGTCCAGTCAGATCACTCAAGATGTTCTCTTGTCCAGGGATTGAACTTGGGGCCACAACAGTGAACACATCTAACCATTGCACTGGACCACCAGGGAACTCTCGAGATGGCTGTTCTCTTGCTCTGTGTACATCCCCTGTTCAACCAATGCCTGCTCCACCTATCACCTACTCACCCAGCTGATTTTCCTACATACTTGCCCCAGGCCCTGGCTAATGATTTCTAGCTTTAGAGCGGAACCTTCACTATGCTTGTCAAAGGCTTGTTTCCCCGATAACCTGTGAGCCCATCTGATGTCACTTCCTCCCCTGGTAGATAACCTCCCCCTGCTCCCGGCAGCAAACACTGCTGCCGAGTCCTGCTGTCTGCACGTGGCGGGGTTTCGCTCCAGGGCCTGGCTTCAGATGAAGATTCCCCTGTCCATTAAACCACTGATGTCCCTGTGACTGCCTTCGGGCCCATTCTTTGGTCCTGAGCTGGGCAAGGCTTTGGAGGCCTCGGGGTGCGGCACAAGAAGGAGAGAATCAGCCAGGAGACCCAGGAAACTCCCAAGAGCCACCAGATGTTGGGAAATAAAGATGGGGGATGGGAAGTTGCAGGGACCTAGCAGGTGGGGCCTGAACGTTGCAGGTGTAATGGTGTGGCCACCTGCTGGTATGTGGGGCCCTTTGGTGACGGTCCTCGATGAATGGGGGCCACCGAGGGAGTACCGAGAAATCATAGACCCTCCTAAGGTTACTTGGGGATGTTTGGCTGCCATTTCTACAGGAAAGAAAGAGACAATAGCTGGTGGCCACAGCGGCAGGCTAGCACCTGCTTTCTATTTAAGAAAGGCCGCAGAGTGGAGTTAACAGTCAAAGGATCGGTTAACTTGCATGCTGATTCCTGTTCCTCTGAAAGTGAGGCTTGTGAATGTGAGTGAATGATATACTGCTATTTCTTTCAACTGAATTGGCTTATTTAGAACCTAGGAAAAAAAAAAATCTCCGAAAATGGCCAAGGTGGGAATTGTTTTATCATTTTAAAGCTGGACTTTGCAGGTACCATTAGAGGAAGTTAGTGTTCTAGAAGGAATTGGTATTTCTGTTCTTGTGCTTTTCAGATATGAATTATCTACTTGGGCTCTCAGAAACTTTACTCCTGTGTGGTCTCTAAGAGTGAAGAGGGAAAAAGGAGACCTTTTAAAACGGTTTAGAAATAGTTATGCTTTGGGAATGTCTGTCTAAAGCAGTCTTCAGGTTTTGGTAACCTGCACCTGTTGTCACATCTGACTCTTTGTGACCGCATGGACTGCCGCATGCTAGGCTCCTCTGTCCTTCACTATCTCCTGGAGTTTGCTCAGATTCATGTCCATTGAGTCAGTGATGCTATCTAACTGTCTCATCCTCTGCTGCCCCCTTCTCCTCTTGCTTTCAATCTTTCCCAGCTTCAGGGTCTTTCCTAACTAAACTAAATTGAAGAGAATTTGTTGACTCTCTGGATAGTCNCCTGGAGTTTGCTCAGATTCATGTCCATTGAGTCAGTGATGCTATCTAACTGTCTCATCCTCTGCTGCCCCCTTCTCCTCTTGCTTTCAATCTTTCCCAGCTTCAGGGTCTTTCCTAACTAAACTAAATTGAAGAGAATTTGTTGACTCTCTGGATAGTCATTTCAGATCAGATAAATAAAGGAACATTAATTGCTGGGCAGGTCTAAGTTTACCTACTTTTACCTTCTTAGGAGAGGAAAGCTAAAGCATACATTTTCCTGTTAGTAAAGCAAACAGTTCACAATTACTTGCTTCTGGCTTTTTGCCAGAGACTAAGGGTTTGTTGTTTTTATTATCGCTGCTGCTGTTTTTCCAACTTAATTGAGATATAATTGACATATAACATCGTATACAATTAAGGTGAACTTGTTGATTGGATATGTTTACATATTGAAAATGATTACCATCTTAGCTAACTCTTCATCATGTTACATTATTAGCCATTTCTTTTCATGGTGTATACATTTAAGATCTATCCTCTTGGAAACATTAAGTATATGAAACAGTATTATTAACTATAATTGCTGTGTTGTACATGGGATGCCTAGACTTAGTCTTACAATGGAAAGTTTGTGCCTTTCAGTGACTATTTTTAAAATTTTATTTTATTGAGTATAGTTAATTTACAATGCTGTGTTAATTTTTGCTTTACATCTAAATCGCTTTTTGCTCTAAGTCACTATAGAGCAAAGTGATTCAATTATGCATATATATTCTTTTTTCATATTCTTTTATGATTTATTACAGGATATTGAATGTAGTTTCCTATGCTATACAGTAGGACCCTGTTGATTATCCATTCTGACGGTTTTCTTCTCTTAATCCCAAACTCCCTTCTTCCATCCCTAGACCTCCCTCCACCTTGGCAACTGAAAGGCTTTCCTCTATGTCTGTGAGTCTGTTTCTGTTTCATGGATAAGTTCGTGTGTGTCATATTTTAGATTCCACATGCAAGTGATGTCATACAGTATCTTTCTATTTCTGATTTATTTCACTTGGTAAGAGGATATCTAGATTTATCTGTGTTGCTGCAAATGCCATTATTTCATTCTTTTATATGGCTGAGTAGTATTCCACTGTGAGTGTATATTTACATGCACACACACACATCACATCTTCTTTATCCATTGATGAACATTTAGGTTGTTTCCAGGTCTTGCCTATTGTAAACAGTTCTGCTCTGAACATAGGGGTGCATGCATCTTTCCCAATTATAATTTTGTCTTGGTATATGCGCAGGAGTAAGATTGCTGGATCATACAGCAACTCCTTTAAGTTTTTTAAAACTTCCATACTGTTCCTGCTAGTGGCTGCACCAATTCATGTTCCTACCAACAGTATAGGGGAGGGCTTCCCTTCTCTCCACACCCTCTCCAGCATTTATTATGCCATTCAGACTGATGAGAGGGGGCACCTCACTGTAGTTTTGATTTGCGTTTCTCTCATAGTTAGCAATGTTGAGCATCTTTTCACGTGCCTATTGGCCATCTGTATATCTTCTTTGGAGATGTCTAGGTATTCTGCCCATTTTTTTTGTTTTGTATGTTATTGAGATATATCAGCTGTTTGTGTATTTTTGGAAATTTGTCCCTTGTCCTTCACATTATTTGCAAATATTTTCTCCTAGTCCATAGGTTATCTTTTCATTTTATTTATGGTTTCCTTTGCTGTGCAAAATATAAGTTTGATTAGATTCCATTTGTCTATTTTTGCTTTTACTTTTATTGCCTTGGGAGACTGACCTAAGAAAACATTGGTGTGATTTATGTCAGAGAATGTTTTGCCTATGTGCTCTTTTAGGAGTTTTATGGTTTCAAGCCCTGTATTTAAGTCTTCAAGATATTTTCAGTTTGTTTTTGTATGTGGTGTAAGAATGTGTGCTAACTTCTTTGATTTACATGTGGCTCTGCAGCTTTCCCAATACCACTTGCTGAAGAAACTGGCTTTCCCCCGTTGTTTATCCTTGCCTCCTTTGTCAAAGATTAATTCCCCTATACAGTGTCACATTACTGACCTTCCTATGTACTTGCCCCAGGTCCCAGCTAATGACTTCTAGCTTTATTTTATTATTTTTTTTTGCAGCACTGTGCAGGGTGTAGGCCATCACTGGTCAGTTTTTAAGTTTTACTGAACTTTAGAATTCTTTGTTTTAGAAGAGTATTTTCACATCTTGTTCATTTTATAGAGCATCTAGATTAAGGAGGCATTCTAAGCAATGTTTATATAGTAGCAGTTTGGCAGCTGAAAATAAAGAATATATATAGCCTTTGTAGTTTCAGCTTAAGGATAAATTACCTTTCTTTTGTCTCCAGCCTCTGGTCCTCAAATATTTTGCTAATGGCAAATTCACTATGCTTGGAACTTTCAAGGATGTTAAAGCCTCCTATTCTTTGAGACTTGTAGGCAAGTGCTGGGATGGCTTCTGGGCCTTTGAAAGAGTATTATTTTTATCATTTTGTGTGTGCAAAGAAACTGCAGGAAAAACAGGGTTGTTTTGAGAATACTTTCGGTACCCTCATCTTAGCTAATTGTTCAGCATCTCTCCAGCTTCAGAATTCATTTGTGAGGAAAGTTCTTTATCTACCTGCCCCTACATGTGATTTCTAGATTCCCAACAATGTCTTCAAGTGTCATACTGAGGATCAAAGACTTACATAGCATATTTTTTCAGCCTTAAATTAGTATATTCAGACTCCATGTGTGAATTCTGGGCTACAGTTTATGCTGTTTATGTTGCCACAAGAATATGAACGAATAGAAATTGATGTGGGCACCAACCAGAAGAAATATTTCAAGAACAACAAGAACGACCACAGAACAGTTTTGGATAAAGAGTATTTTTAGGAGCATGTTTTTAGAGGAAGAAGAGCTTAAAGCATTTAATATTCAGACTAGAAAAGGAAGTTCTAAATATTGATAATGCCCCCCTCTCCATCCCCTATTACCAACAGTCAAACCCTTTCCTATTATCAAGCCTAAGAAATAGGAAACAGCTGAATGGATTATCGTCAATTTGAATATCTGATGGTACAAGATCTAGGTGATAAACAAAATTTATTGCAATGAAAGCCTTCAATAATCTCAACTATGTAAAAAAACATGCTTAAGAAAAAATATTGGAAGAACATAGATCAATTACTTACTAGAGTGAGTTAGGAGAATGAGTTTATGGGTTTTGTTCACCTTTGTAACTTACTCTGCTATCCAAATTTTGTGTAATAAATAAATCACTTCAATTCTTAACTAAAAATAAAGGAAACTTAAACCTATAAAACCCTCAAGGATGTCCTTTTTAAGCTTTAGGCTGAAGGGAAGGGAAAGATGTACACACATAAGGTAATATAAATCAAGTTTTAATTAATTTTTTTTCACTAAACACCATACTGCAATGTCAAAATAATAAACATTTTCCTACACCAGTAATACAGAAAATATTGTTCCTGTATTGGGAATACACTTGTAGAAGAGTTATGGAGCACCTGGCAGAAAAAGTAGCCAACTTTATGACAGAAAGTTCTTATTCCCCCGGTTAATGCCTGTTTATTATCCCGGCTTTGGCCACAGCAGCTAAACACTTCTTTTAAAGTTTCCAAGTTACTAACTCCCCGGTTACCATGGTAACCATTTTTTTT
>SJYX01020374.1:36681-61954 GCA_006410675.1 Oreotragus oreotragus
CCTGCCACTGACCTGGGACGCGCGATAGTTCCTTTCGGCCATTCCTGCATTGGCAGTGGCTAAAAGACAAAGAAGGGAAATGCCCACCAAAATAGAACAAAGGAAGGTCTGAGGACCAGAGTGAGGACCTGAGGTAAAACAAACAGCACTCCTGGCTAGCCCAATTTACATAGGGCAGGTCCAGTGGGTGGAGAAAAAACATACAAAAAGAGGAGCCAAAATTGGGCCAGGGGCCACTCTTTTCTTTGTGTCTTTTGGGTTGTTGTCCTCTCATGCCTTGAGGATGTATGTTCCTTTATTTTCCAAACAAAACTGAGCTGTAACACAGAGCTGTAACACTGGTCCATGCAAGAGCTTTAACACTACTCCATCAGAGTCCTCTAATGCTGGTCCATCTATTGCTTCAAAATTTTGTCACGATGAGATGGAACTGAGGAAATTACACACTCCCCTGACATACTGAGTATAAAAATTATAGTTTTAAAAACAGCCAAAGGAAGAAAAACTTTGATTACATACAAGGAAAAGCAATAGGATTGACAGCTGACTTAGCAGAAAAAAGGCAAGAATATAGTGAAATATAATCATGTATGAGGCAAAATTTTTTAAAGACATTTTCAACTTAGAATTATTTGTCTAGTAAAAATCTCTTTCAAGAGTGAAAGTGTAATATTTCATATTGAAGAAAGGAAGAAGATTTGTCTTCATCAGACTTGAACACAAAGAAGTATCAAAGAAATAACTATAGAATGAAAAGGAAAAAGAGGACATGAAATTTTAGATCTCCAGACTGCAAGGGAAAGCAAAAGAAATGAGCAAACATTAAACATTATTTTTCTGTTTCCTTTTTCTTAAATTTTTTAAAAGTCAGTTGCTGAAGGTGAAATAACAATGATGCTTGGGGAGTATATGACCCCAAGTAGAAAAATATATTTCTGAAAGATAGTAAGGTGAGAGGGACATAAAAAACCATCCTCTTGCTAATTACATTAAATGAGATAGATTATATTTCAAAATTATATATCAGTAAATCAAGACTGAATCATATGCTGTCTAAAAGGAATGCTTAATATACTTTAAGAAATGTACTATGCAAACAATAAACATAAGAAAGCTGCAGGCTGCAAAACAAGTCATAACAGAGATGAAGAAGGATATGTCATATGTCTAAGTGTCAGTATATAAACAATCTTAAGAATATAGAAAGGAAAAACTGATAGAAGTGAAGGGAGAATCAGGTAATTTTACAATTTTGTGAAAAAAAAAAAAAGCAATTCTCTTTTCCAAGTATTTTTAAACCACAAATCAGTAAAATTAGCTCACAAATCCCCTCCAGCACTTTATCTCACTCAGTATAAAAGGTAAAATCTTGATTTTTGTCTCCCAACACTTTAAACAGAACCCCTTCCCCACTATACCTTTGAACTTTCCCTCTTCCACAAAATACTTTGTTTCCTGTCCATGCTGCTGTATCACAAATCCTCTATCAGCTTCCTGTTTCAGAGTGTTAGTGTCTTTTATTTTCCCTTTCCAGAAAAACCTACTTCCAAATAGGTGCATGGTTTGTTACCTTCTCTCTTTTAAGTCTTTGTTTGAACATTATATTCTTACTGCAGCTACCTTTGGTTCTCAAATCTAAAAATGTCAACCAATTTCCTCAGCACTCTCCATTCTCCTTTCATCCTGATTTTTACCTAATTGTCATCATCCAACAAACTCACTATGCATTATACTTGTCTATTTTTTAAAAAAAATTGTTTCCATGCATTCACTCAGATGTAAATTACATACATGGTTGAAGATGATAGGGCTTGTTCCCAACCATATTCTCAGTGCTTAGAACAGTGCTTTTCTGTAATATCAAATTAAATAATGAATATATAATTACACAATGTTTATATAATCCAGATGTAACAGACCCAATATTCACATATCCTATGATCAAACAAAAGGCACACTAAAGGCATATATAAAATAAATTTCAAAGAAAGGTTTGGAAGAAAACATTTTGGTTTAGCATAATCCTTTCATTTTACCATCAAGAAAACCTAGNAGTGCTTTTCTGTAATATCAAATTAAATAATGAATATATAATTACACAATGTTTATATAATCCAGATGTAACAGACCCAATATTCACATATCCTATGATCAAGCAAAAGGCACACTAAAGGCATATATAAAATAAATTTCAAAGAAAGGTTTGGAAGAAAACATTTTGGTTTAGCATAATCCTTTCATTTTACCATCAAGAAAACCTAAAGACCTAGAGAGATTTGCCCAATGTACAAAACAGTGAGTAGCAAATTATACCAATCTGTACATTTTCTACTTCAGTATGGTGGCTATCGTAGAATTTGGGATATTTGAAGTTTACTGTTTGTCTCACATTGATTTTTTTGACTTAGCTGTCAATGTTTAATATTAGCATATTTCTCATAAGAGTCTAAGTATCAGCTTTCTTGAAAAATTGGAACATTTGCAACACAGCAACCATGTTTCCATTTGGCAATAATTTCCAGTGCTTAGATAGGCCATGTGTTTTCAAATCTGCTTCCCCTCCCCCTCTTTTTAAAACCATATCTTCAAAGTCCTTGTGGATATCTGATTTTGCAACTTAGAATTTATCTTTTATTTTGACATTTTGTTTTATGTATTGTTTCTGATAAGAGTGGAATAGAAACAGGCTGAGGATAAAACAAAATAGCATTGTGGAAAGGAAATTTAAACAACACTATGATTCAAAATCACTGCCCCATGTATTTTACTAATTAAATATTCATAAACTTCTACTTAAATGTACTTTTTAGAATTTCTACTTCAAATGAAGTTCACCTACATCAATAAGACACTTAAGGCAATAATCTTTCAGTCACTCACATTTTATTATAAATTACCTTAATATAATCATATTTTATTATCTATAAGAGACAGGCTTAATGAATTAGAAATATCAATTGAGAAATAATCATTATCACAATAATAATGGCTATTATTTTGAGATACCATGAAGGAAACTGTGAAACTAGGTTAACTGTGTTGGACTNTCTACCTCAGATGAAGTTCACCTACATCAATAAGACACTTAAGGCAATAATCTTTCAGTCACTCACATTTTATTATAAATTACCTTAATATAATCATATTTTATTATCTATAAGAGACAGGCTTAATGAATTAGAAATATCAATTGAGAAATAATCATTATCACAATAATAATGGCTATTATTTTGAGATACCATGAAGGAAACTGTGAAACTAGGTTAACTGTGTTGGACTAGATTTGATAATCAAACATAACTCAATGTTTATATATAGGATTTCAGTATAGTTAAAAGAGGGGTATTAAGAAATAGGGGAGATATTTATATTAAGTTTTTCCTAACTCTGCTG
Source organism: Oreotragus oreotragus (assembly GCA_006410675.1). Classification (NCBI taxonomy): domain Eukaryota; kingdom Metazoa; phylum Chordata; class Mammalia; order Artiodactyla; family Bovidae; genus Oreotragus; species Oreotragus oreotragus. The sequence goes on from SJYX01020374.1 coordinate 40,075, forward strand.
AATTAATCTTGCCTGATACAAGATTACATTTCTGTTACAAGTATGATAAGCAGAATTCTAAGGTGAAACAAGTCTCATATTCTCATGAGTAAATTTCTTATGTAAATCTTACCCAGGATCTTATACACACAGACTGACTCAGTTCTAAAGTAGACCACTGTATATATTTTTAGGGAAAATGTAAATTGAAGAGAATCTTATCATTAGGTTATCCTCCTCTGTTTTAATAATATTGTAAATGATTTTTTTCTAGTTATTTTATTATTCTCTATTGCCCACACAGCCTCCTACATAGCCAAATTTATTTCTTGATTGCGTGTTGGTGACTGAACATGTAGATGCCTACAAAAATAAATGTGCTCTTGGGACATATGGACACAGATTTTTTCCCAGCTAGCTTAATACTTTTCCTTTAATGTCTACATAATATTTTGATTTTCTAAATAGTACAGCTGGCACTGATAATTACCAATTTTGCAGGATTATGTTACCAGTTCTAATACCTATGTTATCATCTGTCTTGTAGGACGATTGCTTTCCTCTTTGGGTCAGGGTGATTCAGTGAAAGAAAGTGAAAGTGTTAGTTGCTCAGTCATGTCTGAGTTTTGGCAACCCCATGGACTTTAGCCTACCAGGCTCCTTTTTCCACAAGAATACTGGGGTAAGTTGCCATTCCTTTCTCCAGGGGATCTTCCCCAGCTAGGGATAGAATCCCAGACTCCTGCATTACAGGCAGATTCTTTACCATCTGAGCCACCAGGGAAGCCAAGGGTGATTCAGTATGACATTCTTATTCAGGCCATTGGCACTTAAAGTCTAAACTATTATTTTTCATACTCTTCTCTCTACTTTTTTTTTTTTTTTCCTGAGAGGATGTCACCTACCTTAGGGCATAACAGGCTTTTCTTCTAGAGGAAACATTTCTTTCAGCTGCAGGTGGCAGTCAAAGACATCATGATGGTATGATAACATTTCACCTGGAGAGAGATAGTGCTGGCCAGTTTTTCTAATGTTTACATCAATACAACACTATCATCACAATACTCCATGGTATTGTTTATGTTGTTTTAGAAATTGTGGTGACTAGATTTTGGAGAAGATTGATAAGTTTCAGTTACACAGATTTTTGTCCTTTGTTTTCCATATTTCATCTTTAGTGTGAAAATGTGGTTATTCACTCTGAGCTTGCTCTAACACTGGAGAACATGTACTGGACTTCCTCCTGGGAAAAATGCATTGATGTATATTGACAGAAATGATGATTCCTCCAAACTATCGTCCATTACATTTTTATCACTGCTTTGTTTTATCTAATCTTTAAAAGTTTTTAAGTTTGATATTAGAAATTTGCATAAAAATATAATAATTTGGGGTGCAAATAATAGGAACAAATTCTTTCCCTGAGGAGCCCAACTATATGCTTGTTTAAAATATAGAATATGTTCGCAAGAGGGAGATAAGGCTTATGCTCCATAAGGCCCTTGTCTTTCTGCTGCTGCTGCTGCTAAGTTGCTTTAGTCATGTCCAACTTTGTGCAACCCCATAGAAGGCAGCCCACTAGGCTCCCCCGTCCCTGGGATTCTCCAGGCAAGAACACTGGAGTGGGTTGCCATTTCCTTCTCTAAAGCATGAAAATGAAAAGTGAAAGTAAAGTCACTCAGTCGTGTCCAACTCTTTGCGACCCCGTGGACTGCAGCCTACCAGTCTTCTCCGCCCATCGGATTTTCCAGGCAAGAGTACTGGAGTGGGTTGCCATTGCCTTCTCCGGTTGTCTTTCTACTCTCATAGAATTCTATTGTGTGCCTTAGGTTGATAGTTGAGTAAAAGTACTCTGACTTTAGGTATATATCTCTGATTCAATTATTATAAAACCATCTTTATTAAAGACATAAGAAATCATATGTGTACATGCTCAGCCATGTCTGAATCTTTGCAACCCTGTGGACTATAGCCCACCAGGTTCCTCTGTCCATGAGATTACTCAGGCAAGACTACTGGAGTGGCTTGCCATTTTCCTCCTTTAAGTGGTCTTCCTGACCCAGAGATCAAACTCATGGCTCTTGCATCTCCTTCACTGCAGGTGCATTCTTTACCACTGTGCCACCATCACCATCTTAAGGACTCACATAACAAAGAACAAGTTTGGACTCATCAAAAAACCCTGGTTGAGACAAAAAAAAAAAAAAAAAAAAGCATTTGTGTAAAACTTTGGTTATTCATTCATGTGCTCAATTGTGTGTTACACAACTATATACTGTTAGTCAGGATTTAGAACCAGAATGCTAGGTTTCAAATCCCATGCTTGCCATTTTCTAGCTATTTAAACTTGGGCAAGTTAAATTTTTTGTAGGAGGTAGACTTCTAAATTATGAAGCTAAGTCTCTTCAGTCATATCCAACTCTGTGCAACCCCATGGAATGTAGCCTGCTGGCCTCCTCTGTCCATGGGATTCTCCAGGCAAGACTACTTGAGTGGTTTGCCATAGCTTTCTCCAGGGGATCTTCCTGACCCAGGGATCAAACCTGCGTCTCTTACATTGCCTGCATTGGCAGACAGTTTCTTTAGCACTAGCACCACCTGGGAAGCCCTTCGTCTTAAAAACTCTCAGTTATGGTGTAAAAATGTATTTGTAATACATGCAGAGAATTACCACTCAGTAAATGTTAATCATCATTAACAATTTTATTACAAGACAGGCACTATGGACTGATCACTGAGGAAGGCTTTCTTATCTCCCCTTGCTATTCTTTGGAACTCAGCATTCAAACGGGCATGTCTTTCCTTTGCTCCTTTGCATTTCACTTATCTTCTTTTCTCAGCTATTTGTAAGGCTTCCTCAGACAACCACCATTTTGTCTTTTTGCAATTATTTATCTTGGGGATGGTCTTGATCACTGCCTCGTGTACAATGTCATGAACCTCTATCCATAGTTCTTCAGGCACTCTATCAGATCTAATCCCTTGAATCGATTTCTCACTTCCACTGTATAATCATAAGGGATTTGATTTAGGTCATGCCTGGATGGTCTAGTGATTTTCCCTACTTTCTTCAAGTTAAGTCTGAATTTTGAAATAAGGAATTCATGATCTGAGCAACAGACAGCTGCCAGTCTTACTTTTGCTGACTGTATAGAGCTTCTGCATCTTTGGCTGCAAAGAATATTATCAATCTGATTTCAGTATTGACCATCTGGAGATGTCCATGTATAGAGTCTTCTCCTGTGTTGTTGGAAGAGGATGTTTTCTATGACCAGTTTTAACTTTGGCAAAACTCTGTTAGCCTTTGACCTGCTTCGTTTTGTACTCCAATGCCAAATTTTCCTGTTACTCCAGGTATCTCTTGACTTTCTACTTTTGCATTCCAGTCCCCTATAATGAAAAGGACATCTTTTTTGTGTCTTAGGTCTAGAATGTCTTGTAGGTCTTCACAGAACCATTCAGCTTCTTCAACATTGTCGGTTGAGGCACAGACTTAGTTTACTGTGATATNCAGCTTTGTCTTCTTTTTATCCATTTAGATACACACTTAATATCTCCTTCCACACACCCCTGAATCAGAGAATCATTCTGGGAGTTATCTTAAAACGGTAACCACTGATATGGATGAGATTATTTAGGGTGCATAATGGCCAGGGAGGTATAAGAAACCTAGAAGAGAGAGGTGATGCAAGAGCAAAGAGAAAGATCATGAAAATGGCTGTTAAAAACCAGCTATTGGATAGAAATTCTTAAAAATTCCCCTTCTCCTAGAAAATTAAAAAAGCATTAGTGATGTTGCAAGAAGTGTGTCATTGNGGATGAGATTATTTAGGGTGCATAATGGCCAGGGAGGTATAAGAAACCTAGAAGAGAGAGGTGATGCAAGAGCAAAGAGAAAGATCATGAAAATGGCTGTTAAAAACCAGCTATTGGATAGAAATTCTTAAAAATTCCCCTTCTCCTAGAAAATTAAAAAAGCATTAGTGATGTTGCAAGAAGTGTGTCATTGAAATGTTGCTGACAGACCCACATAGCAGTGTGCACATTAGAAATTTTATGATCTTGCCAAATATTTAAAATATAAAATAACTTTTTCAAATAGCATGTGTGGTTTGGCCCTTTGTCTGTTAAAGTATTTATTTATGCACACAGGCAAGAATATATGATTTTTGTATGTGAATATTAAGAATTCCAATTCTTTCAATTCTGGTTTCCGGGCTGGTGCACTGGGATGACCCAGAGGGATAGGATGGGGAGGGAGGTGGGAGCAGGGTTCAGGATGGGGACACATGTACACTCATGGTGGATTCAAGTCAATGTATGACAAAACCAGTAGAATATTGTAAAGTAAAATAAATTAATTTTAAAAAACTAAAAAAAAAGAATGCAATCACACACACATCCGGGCTGGTGCACTGGGATGACCCAGAGGGATAGGATGGGGAGGGAGGTGGGAGCAGGGTTCAGGATGGGGACACATGTACACTCATGGTGGATTCAAGTCAATGTATGACAAAACCAGTAGAATATTGTAAAGTAAAATAAATTAATTTTAAAAAACTAAAAAAAAAGAATGCAATCACACACACACAAAAAAAATTCCAATTCTTGGTGGTGCTAATTACAGTTTTCTTTGAATTTTTCTGAGTTTTTTTTTTTTTAACAATACACATGCTTAAAAAAAGAAATTAAGAAATATTATTTAATGACTATTAAAAATGAGAGGAAAAAGTAGAAGCAAATGCACACCTAAAGTTCCAGGAGTTTTACAAGATAATGGATGTATAATTGTGTATAAGCATTCTTATCTTGAAGGGGTGATTAATAAGATGAACCCATTAATAGGGTTAGATTATTTTTAAACAATTTGAGATTTCTGCCTTGGAAATGAGGAAAACATTGCTTTAAAATAGTGTTCTAAATGCCATATAAGAGACTATGGACAATGTTTATGTGTTTCTATTTCATGAATGAATTTTAGATTATCTGTTTCTGTATTTAGCCTGAAAACACCATTTTTTTTTTTCATTGAAAGGACTGATGTTGAAGCTGAAACTCCAATACTTTAGCTACCTAATGCAAAGAGCTGACTCATTTGAAAAGATCTTGATGCTGGGAAAGATTGAGGGAAGGAGGAGAAGGGGACGATGGAGGATGAGATGGTTGGATGGCATCACCGACTCAATGGATATGGGTTTGGATAGGCTCCGGGAGTTGGTGATGGACAAGGAGGCCTGGTGTGCTGCGATTCAAGGGGTCACAAAGAGTCGGACATGAATGAGCAACTGAACTGAACTGAATATGAAACAATTATATCTTATAGATTTCTTAATGAAGCTGTGTGCTATTTATAAGGTGGTACAAACAACATTTAAAGTATTGATACTTATTATATTAAGTAGTTAGCTAATAAGTGATTACATTAATTAGCTAATTGAATAAGATCATGCCAGTAAGACATAAGTAATAAGTAATATTCCTGTTTTCCACATAAAAACACTGATGTGTTCTCAAGATCAGAGACCCAGAAGAGCTAGCTTTAGTATCTGAACTTTGTAATCTGTCATCAGAGTCTACTTTCATACGCGTTACTATCAAAGCATCATTATTTTCTCCCATGTTTTAAACATTATATCCAGTTACTGGATGAAAGTGGAATTCCTCTTCTATGTGTTCCTTTGAGATTATGTTTATACAATTATAATTGCTATTATACAACTGCTAACCTCTTTTCAGTTGCTTATTTATAGACATTAGCATGTAGTTTTTGCATCTCTAATTCATCACAGTATAACATAGTTGCTTTTCAGAAGCAGCAAGTGAATTGGAAGTGAGGATAATACCTAATAATAAGTGAATATATATGTTATATATAAATCTTCATATAAACCTTTTGATTCGTTATTGTTCTTGAACTACCACTTGCTGTCATTTTAACAGCATTTCAATTTGTTAAGCTTCCCTAGAGGCAGGTCAAACAGCAGCATTTAATTTATCTGTACAAGTGTGAAACTCTAAATTTAAGGATTTATGTCCTCTGTTTTTATAAAATGTAACGATTGTTTATTCATTTAATAATAAACAACAGGGTCTTTAGTGCTATAGAAAAAAAAGGCAAATGAATTGGGAACATTTTATATGTTTAATAGGCTTCTGAGGTGGTGCAGTGTTAAAGAATTCACCTGCGAACAAAATTTATTTTCCTATTGATTTTCAAATTAAAAGTTTACCAAGTTAAAATAAAAACAACAACAACAAGCAATGGAACAGACAGAGCAGATTTCAAGAGCCTGCTGAAGTAATTCCGCATGAGGCATTAGATGGCAAAAGATAACATGAGAAAATTAACAAGATAGCTGTGCTTCAAGAGTTGGAACATTGTGGGGGTGGTCCAGATTGAGTATCTGCAGAGGGTTAGCAGGAAAATAGTCCAGGTTGTGCAAGGGAGAACCCAGTAATAGGGCTAAGAGTAGCAAAAGGGGATCCCTATCTCAGAAATCTTAGGAGATAGGATAATAGTAACAGAGGAAGTAACTACAACAATGCATCTTGCTTTTTTATATGTCCTTGTTTTGATTGAATCATTCAGTCATCCAGGTGAGCACTGCTTGTGTGTGTACATTCAATTGCTTCAGTCGTGTCCAACTCTTTGCAAGCCCATGGACTGTAGCCCACCAGACTCTCCTCTGTTCATGGGATATTCCAGGCAAAAACACTGGAATGGGTTTCCACGCCCTCCTCCAGGTTTGACTCAGGGGTTGAACCTGCATCTCCTGTATTGCAGGCAAGTTCTTTACCCACTGAGTCCAAGCACTGCCTAGGAGGCATCTTTAATAAAAGCAGTTAAATAACTCTTGACAAATATGCTGGTAAAGAGGCAGCACATTGTGGATATTTATGTGCATTTGTTGCTCAGAAGCATGTCAAAATGATCATCGATGAAGTTTTGTCACTTACAATCAGATAGTTTATTGCAGGCAAGTTCTTTACCCACTGAGTCCAAGCACTGCCTAGGAGGCATCTTTAATAAAAGCAGTTAAATAACTCTTGACAAATATGCTGGTAAAGAGGCAGCACATTGTGGATATTTATGTGCATTTGTTGCTCAGAAGCATGTCAAAATGATCATCGATGAAGTTTTGTCACTTACAATCAGATAGTAATATAAACCCATTTGGATTTATTTGCCTTTAATTCATCATTTTAATAAAACAATGTTTAATTTTCACTAAAAAGAAATGTTACATTAAAGTGTATTAGTTACATGAGAGCTCTCATCTAACTTACATTTGGTTACATGTTCATTACTTGTATCTAGATCATAACTAGTATCATAACTTAGGTATCTAGATCTAATCTTTTAAAATATGTTCTTATATATTTTTTTAAACCCAAAAACAAGAAAGAACAATAGTTTAATTAAACTCCCTGAGATTGTTAAGAAGGTCAGTCTTAGTTTTATTTGTGGAGGCCCCTGGTAGAAAACAAATAGATGTTAGTTAATACTTGATATGTGTCCATTTACAGCTATATATTTTTGTATATAATAAAAATAGTCTTTATACAAAGTTACATTTTCAAAAATATACCACACTTATTAATTCCATGAATACCTAAATTAGAATGTATGTATGTGAAAGTCACTCAGTCATGTCTGACTCTTTGTGACCTCATGGACTGTAGTCTGACAGGCAACTCCATCCATGGGATTTTCTAGCAAGAATACTGGAGTGGGTTGCCATTTCCTTCTCCAGGGGATTTCCTGACCCAGGGATTGAACCAATGTCTCCCGTGTTGCAGGCAGACTCTTTACTGCCTGAGACACCAGTTCAGTTCAGTTCAGTCACTCAATCGTGTCCGACTCTTTGTGACCCCACGAATCAGAGCACACCAGGCCTCCCTGTCCATCACCAACTCCCTGAGTTCACTCAGACTCACGTTCTTCGAGTCAGTGATGCCATCCAGCCATCTCATCCTCTGTCCTCCCCTTCTCCTCCTGCCCCCAATCTCTCCCAGCATCAGAGGCTTTTCCAAAGAGCCAGCTCTTCACATGAGGTGGCCAAAGTACTGGAGTTTCAGCTTTAGCATCACTTCTTCCAAAGAAAACCCAGGGTTGATCTCCTTCAGAATGGACTGGTTGGATCTCCTTGCAGTCCAAGGGACTCTCAAGAGTCTTTTCCAACACTTTTTGTTCCTTCCAAAGAAATCCCAGGGCTGACCAGGGAAGCCCTAAATTAGAATAAATGAGTATAAAGCAAGAAATGTCTTTATTTTTCCTGTGGTCAGAACTCAGTTTTAAAATGGAAATAGCTGTGTCCCCAAAATGTGAAGCCTCTTGCTCTGAATAATAATTCCAGGATCTTCTCACAGCAGTCTTCTCTCTATTACAGAAAGCTGTAGAATGTCTTTAATGATGGCCTTGTGAGAGCCCACGTCTACCTATTTTAAGTGCCATAGTTAAGAAGGACACAGTATTTGGGGGTGATGATTTTATGATATCCAGTGACCCTTGTTATTTGGAGAATAAGCTAAAATATTTCTACTGGAAAGAAGCAAATAACAGAAAATCACTAGACTGCTATTATTTTAACTTTCTTATCTGACCTGGGATATTGGACATAACAGGTTCTATTTTGCTTCTTTCTTTATTTTTTTCAAATGAACTGCACTTCTCCTCCACATAGAAGTCAATCTGTGAGATGTTTTATGAAATAAATATTAATGCTCAGACAGATAAAACTCATTTTTTCAGTAGGATTCCAATCTCTAAAGGATGATTTAGACTTGACTCTTCTTGAGGGCAGTCTAATGCATGTGGAGAGAGTTTTCATGATAAACAAAGATAGGGATAGGAGTAGGCAGTAAACCAAAGAATTTTTGACAGTTTTAAAATTTCTGCTCCAGAATAACTAACATCAGTTCTGCTCTTTGGAATACTTGGTTGGCCTGTTTTAACAAATACACTAAATGTTTGTAGGCACCTATTGTGTGACAAGCATAATCAACACTTGGGAAAGAGCAGCAACTGGAAAAAGTCTTATGGACTTGTGTTTTATGAGGCCACAAATGCTACCAAGAAAGACTGCAATAGCATTATGTTGGAAAAAGTAAAGTGAATGCTTCACTTTTGAAGTATTTAAAAGTAAAGTAAATTTCACTTAACTTTAAAGTGAAATTCAATTTCACAGGCAAAATGAATTGGAAATGCTGATAGTGTGATTAGGGTGATGTTTTACTTTAGTTCACTCACATTCTCAATTGCTAGAATAATACTTGGCACATGGTTGACACTTACATTTTTGTTAAGTGTGTTAACCTAAAACAATAGAACAGCCAACTATTTTTCCAACAGAACTGGCTTAATCAGGAGAAGCAAATTGCAATTTTGGACATACAGCAAAACCACAGTCTGATAAGGTAAAGGAGAAAATTTCTTTTACAGAGAAAAAGGGGAGTTTAGGAGGTACTGCTGTAAAGCAAACATCCGTTGGAGGAAACTTGAGTCTGAAGTATGGTAGCTTTTCATTGTGCTTCCCAGGTGGCGCTAGTGGTAAAGAACACACCTGCCAGTGCGAGAGACCTAAGAGACACGGGTTAGATCCCTCTGTCAGGAAAATTCCCTGGAGGAGGAAATGCCAACCCATTCCAGCATTCTTGCTTGGATAATGCCATGGACAGAGGAGACTGGCAGGCTATAGTCCTTAGGACTCAAAGATTCAGATACGACTGCAGCTTTCCATTGGCCTAGTTATGACAGTCTCTCATGGCTGAGCTGTTGAGGGCCAAGGAGAAAATAATTTTTGCTACTGCTGGCAATAGTAGAGAGGAGTGTCACTTTCTGTCAGAAATGCAGTCTCTTTTGGGATCTGTGTTGATGGTGAGAGGTGCGTGCACTAGTGTGTCACTTTCTGGCCTCTTGACTCCATTTTAGTCAGATTTTCTTCTATTAATTTTCACAGGTGAATACATGAATGAATGACCATTGGGTTGAGATAGCCTATTGTCATATTGCTGTCACACACACATATAGACAATGATCTTATCTGACAATGAAAACTGGTTAAGGCAGGGAGAACTAAGAAACTGGAATATAGTTCTAAAGCTAGGTATGTCTTACTGTTGTTCATTTGCTAAGTTATGTTTGATTGCGACTCCATGGACTGTAGCATGCCAGGCTCTCTTGTCATTCACTGTCTCCCAGAGTTTGCTCAAATTCATGTCCACTGAGTAGGTGATGCTTTCGAATCATTTGATCCTCTGCTAATCTCTTCTCCTCCTGCCCTCAATCTTTCCCAGCATCAGGGTCTTTTCTAGTGAGTTGGCTCTTCACATCAGGTGACCAAAGTACTGGAACTTCAACTTCAGCAACAGTCCTTCCAGTGAATATTCAGGACTGATTTCCTTTTGGATTGACTGGTTTTTCTCCTTGCAGTCCAAGGGCCTTTCAGGAGTCCTCCAGTACCACAATTTGAAGCATCATTTTTTTTTGGCTTTAGCCTTCTTTATGGTCCAGTTCTCATATCCACACATGATGAATGGGAAAACCATAGCTTTGGCTATACAGATCTTTGTCGGCAAAATGATGTCTCTGCTTTCTAATATACTGCCTAGGTTTGTCATAGCTTTCCTTCCAAGGAGCAACTGTCTTTAGTTTAATGGTTGCAGTCACCATCCACAGTGATTTCGGAGGTGTATCTTTGAAAAAATTAATCTCTTAGAGATTCTTGTTATTATAAATGCATGAATTAATTTTAGTTTGCTTTCTTCTTTAACCAATTCTGGTGGTTTATACTGCTGAATGAGTCCTAACTAAAACGGGATGTATTTATTCTTAAAAATGCCACTTTCCTTTTAGGTGGGCATTAGCAGTTTATAGGGTATTTTATAAACCTGATAAGTCTTGAAATTGAAGGAAAAATCCTCCTATTGAAATTTTTCAGAGAATACTTCTTACAGACATAATTAGATAGAGCTCATTTGCCTTAACTAGTAAAAACTACTGTTTCATTAAGTCAAAAAAATCTTTTTGATATCTAGAATTTCCATAAATATTGTTGAGAGACAGATGGATATTTTTTCTTTTTTTTTTGGAAGTCACAGGTGTGAGATGAATATAAGACTCCAATTCTTATATTGACAGAAATTCTTTTGTTATTTATTCATAACCACAAGAGTTTTTAATGGGGCTATTAGAAATTTTAAATCTTTGCCAGTAGAATGGAAAAGAATATACTTAGCAGAAAAAAAGACTCATTTCTTTCAGTTACATATATAATTTAAAGATATATATATACTTACATCAAGTCATATCAGGTATGTAAAATTGGTTATTTTTAAAGCAGTTGAACATGTCGAGTTTTTAAAATTTAAGTTAGCTAATGCCTCTTTTTATTTTTGCAATAAAATTCTAGTTTCTTGATAACTCAGAATGCCTTTTATTTCCTTAGAAATATAAATTGAGTTTTAGTCAATCAATGAAAAAATTTATAGAAATAATTTACATTGATATATTTTTCAGATTCTGAGAGCTTTATATAATTTAGCAAAAAAAAAAAAAAAAAGAGACATATTACTATGCACTTACCAGAATTTTGAATCTCAATAATGATAAGGCAGTTCTTTAAGTCAAAACATTAAAGTTATCACAAATGTATATTTACCATTAATAAAAAGATAGTGTAACTNATTTTTCAGATTCTGAGAGCTTTATATAATTTAGCGAAAAAAAAAAAAAAGAGACATATTACTATGCACTTACCAGAATTTTGAATCTCAATAATGATAAGGCAGTTCTTTAAGTCAAAACATTAAAGTTATCACAAATGTATATTTACCATTAATAAAAAGATAGTGTAACTAAATGTCAAATCAAGTGTAAAGATAGTGACTCAAGCATGATGTAGTAGGTAGAACTGGAGAAAATTGTTTAGAGTCTATGGGAAAGATAACGAAAAAAGCATACTGGTTTAAAATAGAATAACAACAAAAGGCAATATAAACTAATTGAAAATGTGGAAGGCCAGGAAACTGTAGGTGTAAGAAAATCAGAACAGCTAATCATCTCCTGAGTAGAAATACTTATAATTTATACTCCCTAGGAAAATATAGCCTCCCTGCAACATGACATTCACAACCGCAGTGTACAGCTGTCCTCCTACCCACAGGCTAGTTCCCCACCCCACCCTGAGATAGTGTACTTATAGGTCTTTAAGATTACGTTCTTTCTTCAAAATCTACAGGCTCTAATTATCTCAGACATGGGGAAAATTTTCCATTGTCCCCTTCTCTTGATTTAAATTCTAGGAATCTGTGACATTAAAAATACATTGTTTCTCCTTTTATTTATCTTGTAATGTTGTGTCTTCCTGAAATATATGCTATGTAGTCTACTCTATTATGTATCTTATTAATTTTCCCAGGCAGCCAAATGTTGACAACAAGGAGAGTGTGATGTTTAAATTCTAGTGGCTTACTTTGTAATAAGACCAAATGTACAGGATAGAAGGGAATGTTGTTCAGTCTTTAATTAAATTCAGCCAGAGAATAAAGATGCACTGCCTAGAGTCTGTCCACCCCTTAAACACATGCTCAGATCTGCTCTCAACAGATCTGACTGCAGTGAGATACCTATAGTAGCCTTTAGCTACATTGCTATACTTTCATATCTATAATGTCATTTCCTCTAAGGTCTTATTTCCTTTAGGATCTTAATTTTGCATATTTTGAGACTTCCCTTATGGGAAAGCTTTGCTCAGAGACTGCCTTATCAGTCTGGTCAAGACTTTCTCAGAAATTATCTGGTACCCTTCTTTTTAAGCCAGTTCTTTCTCTGTCTCCTTCCACAGATGTAAAAGCTACATTGTGGTCTGTAGCCTCTCCTCAGCTATTGTCTGCTCTCTCTCCCCCATTATCTTTTGTAGCCATTGTTTTTCAAACAGTCTCTTAAAATCTATTTCCTCTTAGCATCTACTTCTCTGGGAACCAAATTATCACAGGAGAACAAGCTAAGTTCTCATCTGAAACAACAGGAAATACAAGTTAAGTAAATGATATCTATTAAGTCCTAAAATATATTCATTGGATGGGCTTTTACAGATAAAAAACATAATACACTATCAGAAGCTGAGAAACCACACAAGAGGAAATCCTAAAGGGATATCTCTTAGGTAGAAGGAAAATGATACTAATAGGATGCTCAAATGTACAAGGACTGAAAAGTATTATAAACTATAAATATGGTAAAAGGTATTGAAAATATTTTTTAAATATTTTGTCTTAATTTCTTTAAGAGAATCAAAATTTTAAAAACACAGAAATCATGAAATAGAAAACACACTAGAAACTATTAAAAATAGAAGTTAGTTCTTTGAAAAATTAACACAATTGTTAAATTTTTAGCAAATCTGATCAAGAGAAATAAAATATCAAATAGCAGTGCCAGAGGGATATTAATACAGATTATATGAGTATTAAACTAACAAGGAGAAATTATCATTTAATGTATACTAATAAACTTAAAGAATCACATGAAATAGGCAAATTGCTTGAAATGAAAAGTTTTCAGAATTTGTAAAAGAAAATAGAATATCTGAATGGTCTCAAATATACGTGTTTTTAGTGAGTTGTAGTTGATTATGTGTTCTGCTGTGTAGCAAAGTGATTCAGGTATATATCAGAATCTTTTGTCAGGTTCTTTTTATTATATTTACTACAAGATATTGACTGTGGTTTCTTGTTCTAACTAATAGGATCTTACTGGCTGTTTATCTGTTTTATACACAGTAGTTGGTATTTCCTAATCCCCAACTCTTAGTGGATCCCTCATCACCCTTTCCACTCTAGTAACTGTAAATATGTTTTCTATGTAAGTGAGTCTGTTTGGCATCAATGTTTAGATTCTACATAAAAGTGGCATCATATCATATTCGCCTTTGACTTCACTTAGTATGATAGTCTTTAAATGCAACAATGTTGCTATAAATGGAATTTCTTTCCACTTTTTATGGCTGAGAAGTATTCCATCATATATATATGTACCACTTCTTCCGTATCCATTCTTCTGTCAATGGACACTTAGATTGTTTCCACTTCTTGGCTATTTTGAATAATGCTTCTATGGACCTTGGGTGCATGTATCCTTTTGAATTAGAGTTTTCATCTCTTCCAGACATATGCCCAGGAGTGGGATTGCTGGATTATGTGGTAACTCTATTTTTAGTTAGTTTTTATTTTATTTTTTTAAAGGAACCTCCATACTATTCTCCATAGTGGCTGCACCAAGTTTACATTCCTACCAACCTGCTCTCCACACTGTCTCCAGCATGTTTAATTTGTAGACTTTTTGATGATGGCCATTATGAGGTGGTACCTCATTATAGTTTTGGGTTACGTTTTTCTAATAATTAGCAATCCTGAGGATCTTTTCAGGTGCCTATTGGACATTAGTATATCTTCTTTGGAGAGCTGTCTATTTAGCTCTCCTGCCCAGTTTTTTTTTTTTTTTTTTTTTTATCGTGTTGTATGAGCTATTTNGAATGCAAAAGTAGGAAGTCAAGAAACACCTGGAGTAACAGGCAAATTTGGCCTTGGAGTACGGAATGAAGGAGGCCAAAGGCTAATAGAGTTTTGCCAAGAAAATGCACTGGTCATAGAAAAACACACTTTTTGCATTTCGTCTTTTCCATGGGGATGGTCTCAATTCCTGTCTTCTGTACAATTCATGAACCTCCATCCATAGTTCATCAGGCACTCTATCTGGTCTAGTCTCTTAAATCTATTTCTCACTTCCAATGTATAATCATAAGAGATTTGATTTAGGTCATACCTGAATGGTCTAGTGGCTTTCTCCCTTTCTTCAATTTAAGTCTGAATTTGGCGATAAGGAGTTCATGATCTGAGCCACAGTCAGCTCCTGGTCTTGTTTTTGCTGACTGTATAGAGCTTCTCCATCTTTGGCTGCAAAGAATACAATCAATCTGATTTCGGTGTTGACCATCTGGTGATGTCCATGTGTAGAGTCTTCTCTTGTGTTGCTGGAAGACAGTGTTTGCTATGATCAGTGCATTCACTTGGCAAAACTCTATTAGACTTTGCCCTGCTTCATTCTGTACTCCAAGATCAAATTTGCCTGTTATTCCAGGTTTTTCTTGACTCCTACTTTTGCATTCCAGTCTCCTATAATGAAAAGGACATTTTTGAGGGGTGTTTGTTCTAAAAGGTCTTGTAGGTCTTCATAGAAACATTCAACTTTAGCTTCTTCAGCGTACTGGTTGGGGCATAGGCTTGGACTACTGTGATAATGAATGGTTTGCGTTGGAAACAAACAGAGATCATTCTGTCATTTTTGAGATTACATCCAAGTACTACATTTCAGATTCTTTTGTTGACCATGATGGCTACTCCATTTCTTTTAAGGGATTCCTGCCTGCAGTAGTAGATATAATGGTCATCTGAGTTAAATTCACCCATTCCAGTCCATTATAGTTCGCTGATTCCTAGAATGTCAACGTTCACTCTTGCCATCACGTGTTTGACCACTTCCAATTTGTGTTGATTCATAAACCTAACATTCCAGGTTCGTATGCAGTATTGCTCTTTACAGCATCAGACCTTGCTTCTGTCACCAGTCACATCCACAACTGGGTATTGTTTTTGGTTTGGCCTAATTGCTTCATTCTTTCTGGAGTTATTTCTCCAGTGATCTCCAGTAACATATTGGGTACTTACTGACCTGGGGAGTTCCTCTTTCAGTATCCTATCATTTTGTCTTTTCATACTGTTCATGGGGTTCTCAAGGCAAGAACAGTGATTTGTTTTTGGTTTGGCCTAATTGCTTCATTCTTTCTGGAGTTATTTCTCCAGTGATCTCCAGTAACATATTGGGTACTTACTGACCTGGGGAGTTCCTCTTTCAGTATCCTATCATTTTGTCTTTTCATACTGTTCATGGGGTTCTCAAGGCAAGAACAGTGAAGTGGTTTTCCATTCCCTTCTCCAGTGGACCACATTCTTTCAGACCTCTCCACCATGATCGTCCATCTCAGGTGGCCCCACACAGCATTGGCTTAGTTTCATTGAGTTAAATAAGGCTGTGGTCCATGTGATCAGATTGGCTAGTTTTCTGTGATTATGGTTTCAGTGTGTCTGCCCTGTGATGCCCTCTGGCAATACCTACTGTCTTACTTGGGTTTCTCTTCCCTTGGACGTGGGGTATCTCTTCATGGCTGCTTCAGCAAAGTGCAGCCACTGCTCCTTACCTTGAATGAGGGGTATCTCCTCACAGCCACCCCTCCTGACCTTGAAAATGGAGTAGATCCTCNGACAGGGAGGCCTGGCGTGCTGCGATTCATGGGGTCACAAAGAGTTGGACAGGACTGAGCGACTGAACTGAACTGAACCTGTCTCTTATACACATCTAGATGTGTATAAGAGACAGCCTCACAGCCACCCCTCCTGACCTTGAAAATGGAGTAGATCCTCTCGAAATTCAGGAAAAATTTCTCAGCGCTTATAGTTGACAGGTGAATGCAAATTGGAATCAATCATCAAAGATAATGCACTCAAATGGCCAAATTAGAAGATCAAATGTTGGCAATGAAAGTATAAAATGGTGCAACCAAATTGGAAGTATGTATTTCTGGCAGTTTCTTATAAAGTTAAACATGAAACTACCTTATGGCATAGAATTTCTGTTCCTAGCTGTCAGTCCAAGAGAAATAATGATTTCCTTATGAAAACTCTTGTACAAAGGTGTTTCTTTCATTACTATTTAAAAGAGCCTCAAATATAAAGTATTCTGTATGTTCCAACAAAAGAGTATTTAATTGTGTCTATTTATATAATGGAATAATAATAATCAGAAATTAGATAGTGAAGTACTGATGACACACAAGAACATGGAATAATCTCCAAAACAATATATAGAACAAAATAAGCCATACACTCAAAATAAATAATCTAGGGTGGTAGAAAGTGTGTAGAAGATGTGGTTTCCTCTTGGTGGGGACAGTTGATTGGGAAGGACCAATAAGTAAGTTTCTGGGTAATGAAGTGAAATTCTAAATCCTGATCTATGTTATATTCTAGGTGCATTTGTCAAAACAGATAAGATTGCATACTTGAGATCTGTGCATTTTATTGTATATAGTGAAAGTGAAACTCACTTAGTCCTGTCGGATTCTTTGCAAGCCCATGGACTCTATAGTCCATGGAATTCTCCAGGCCAGAATACTGGANTATGTTATATTCTAGGTGCATTTGTCAAAACAGATAAGATTGCATACTTGAGATCTGTGCATTTTATTGTATATAGTGAAAGTGAAACTCACTTAGTCCTGTCGGATTCTTTGCAAGCCCATGGACTCTATAGTCCATGGAATTCTCCAGGCCAGAATACTGGAGTAGGCGCCTTTTCCTTCTCCAGAGGATCTTCTCAACCCGGGGATTGAACCCAGGTCTTCTGCATAGCAGGCAGATTCTTTACCAGCTGAGCCACAAGGGAATCATTGTGTATAAATTTACCTCAATATTAAAAAAAGTGAATACATAAAATAAGAAACTGATATGGATGAAAGGTACTAAATAAAAAGTTTTCATAAAAAATATTTTTCCTAAAATGTGTATGTCCCTCTTCATATAAACGATGTATATAGTATATCTTGATGCTTTATGTAGGCAAAGTCATCTTGGAGCCATAGAACTTTAACTTCTATGTTCTTTAGTTTATGTCTGAATATACTTGTGTTTCTCCAGTTATAAAACACAATGATGTGATTCATGTACAGATTAGGATTAAGGGTGAACATGATATAGTTGATCTTGTACTACTATAGTGACTTAGTCTCAGTGTATACTGGAATATACCTTACTTGGATTATTGTAATAGACATTAAGGTCCACTTTTCAATGAAAGAGTCCATGACACCAGAGTTATTTTATGGGCCAATGCTAGATGTTTCACATTCATCAACTACCTCTCTCTTCACAACAACCCAATAATTTAAAAGGTTCAAGTATTGTTATTTTCAGCAAATTAGAACTGAACTTAAAACTTCATTTTACATTGTTAGCCATAAATTAGCTATATTTGCTAGCGTTTCCAATCAATTTAGTAAATCACTTGAGCTCCTGAAATTGACAAATATCTTAAGCAAGGTTCAATGTTTTCAACAGTAAAGACTCTGAAGCTTGTCTTGATTGACAGTGGGAGAGTCATGACTATTCAGTGATGTTAGAATACAAATAACAAGCAAACAAAAAAAAAATCTGAACCTGTTTTGCGTTTGTAGTGACAATGGATTTCTCTTGGACATAGGAAGCCAGGCAGTTCCTTATAAGAGATTACATTTTTATCCAGAAATTGAAATATCAACAGCAGTTTTAAGTAAATGTCTAGTTGTTTCACATGGCATATTCTTCTAATATATAAGGTTGAATATTGAAATTTCAGCCACACAATAAATATCTCAACTCTAGTAAAACTGGGAAAATGTAATTTACATTGTACCCAATTTAAGAAGTAGAAAATATCTAAAGGTGAGAATAATTGTTGCCTGAGAATAATTGTTGGCAAATCTTATCCAGATTTTTTCTGATTCCAGAAATTGAAATATCAACAGCAGTTTTAAGTAAATGTCTAGTTGTTTCACATGGCATATTCTTCTAATATATAAGGTTGAATATTGAAATTTCAGCCACACAATAAATATCTCAACTCTAGTAAAACTGGGAAAATGTAATTTACATTGTACCCAATTTAAGAAGTAGAAAATATCTAAAGGTGAGAATAATTGTTGCCTGAGAATAATTGTTGGCAAATCTTATCCAGATTTTTTCTGAATTTACTATTGCTAAGTACAGGAATTGAAAAATATCCCTTAGTTATAACAGGTATTATCTTTCTTTTAGATCCCATAATAGCATAAGAAAGCATATGAAGAATTATGGTTAGTTGACTGGTCTGGTGAATAAAAATAACTGATGTGAAGCTCCATTTTGACACCTACTAGCTATGCAGTCTTAAAGGTTCCAAAAATTTTATACTCTTTCATAATTTTACAGTCACTCACTCACTCAGTCACTCAGTCATGTCTGACTTTCTGCGACCCCATGGACGGTAACCTACCAGGCTCCATGGTCCATGGGATTTTCCAGGTAAGAATACTGAAGTGGGCTGCCACAGTAAGTGATACATGCTTTGCCTGACCTATTTTTTGTAAATTGCATAGGAAGATGGGTCTGCACATTAGGTCTTAGTTTATTAATCCATATTTCTCATCTCTGCTTGGAATATAAGTTTTATGGAAGCCAGGGCAATATGTGCCTCTGGGCCTTAATATAGATTTTTTTAAGTCAAAATGCCCAGCATCTCAATCATCTTCTCATTTTGAAAAATTCACATTTGTATGATTTTTGGAAAGGGAAAATATTTTTCTTCAGAAAGAAGTTGAAAGGAACCTATTATATCCTTATCTTTTGCTGGCAAGGGAAAAAACATGTTATCTTGGTTTGGTTAATCTGCCAAGGATTTTGAATCTTCAGCATATAACTCAAGATAAAAGGAGAGTGAAATTAGAATCTTGGTGCTGATGGTGTGGGGAGGATCTTGCTGTCCTTGAGACAGCAGAGCTAGCAGACAGTCAGATTATCATGCTTTTAACATATAACAAGAAAAGCACAAGAGCTAGTGGTGAAATAATATAATTTTAAGTACATCTCATTCCTGGAAAATAAAGTTAGATCAAGTTTCATGAAATATCTAAGTACTAAGAATATCTCATCTTCTAAATGCATTAGGCTTTGAATGATCAACCAATTTTAAATCTTGGAACTTCTTTACATGCCTGAGTATGTGTCCCAGTGTAAAGAGAGACTTATATATGAAGCCCCTATGATGGTGTGATCACTCATCTAGAGCCAGACATCCTGGAATGTGAAGTCAAGTGGACCTTAGGAAGCATCACTATGAACAAAGCTAGTGGATGTAATAGAATTCCAGTTGAGTTATTTCAAACCCTAAAAGATGATGCTGTGAAAGTGATACACTCAATATACCAGCAAATTTGGAATATTCAGCAGTGGCCACAGGACTGGAAAAGGTCACTTTTCATTCCAATCCCAAAAAAGGCAATGCCAAAGAATGCTCAAACTACAGCACAATTGCACTCATCTCACACACTAGTAAAAGTGATGCTCAAAATTCTCAAAGCCAGGCTTCAACAGTACATGTAGGTGAACTTCCTGATGTTCAAGCTGATTTTAGAAAAGGCAGAGGAACCAGAGATCAAATTGCCAACATCTGCTGGTTCCAAATAGGAAAAGGAGTATGTCAAGGCTGTATATTGTCACACTGCTTATTTAACTTATATGCAGTGTACATCATAAGAAACGCTGGACTGGAAGAAACACAAGCTGGAATCAAGATTGCTGGGAGAAATATCAATAACCTCAGATATGCAGATGACACCACCCTTATGGCAGAAAGTGAAGATGAACTAAAAAGCCTCTTGATGAAATTGAAAGAGGAGAGTGAAAAAGTTGGCATAAAGTTCAACATTTAGAAAACTAAGATCATGGCATCTTGTCCCATCACTTCATGGAAAATAGATGGGGAAACAGTGTCAGACTTTGTATTTTGGGGCTCCAAAATCACTGTGGATGGGGATTGCAGCCATGAAATTAAAAGACGCTTACTCCTAGGAAGGAAAGTTATGACCAACCTAGACAGCATATTAAAAAGCAGAGATATTACTTTGCCAACAAAGGTCCATCTCGTCAAGGCTATTGTTTTCCCAGTGGTCATGTATGGATGTGAAAGTTGGACTGTGAAAAAAGCTGAATGCCAAAGAATTTATGCTTTTGAAGTGTGGTGTTGGAGAAGGCTCTTGAGAGTCCCTTGGACTGCAAGGATATCCAACCTGTCCATCCTAAAGGAGATCAGCCCTGGGTGTTCATTGGAAGGACTGATGGTGAAGCTGAAACTCCAATACTTTGGCCACCTCATGTGAAGAGTTGACTCACTGGAAAAGACCATGATGCTGGGAGTGATTGGGGGCAGGAGAAAGGGATGGCAGAGAATGAGATGGCTGGATGGCATCACTGACTCAATGGGCATGAGTTTGAGTGAACTCCAGTAGTTGTTGATGGACAGGGAGGCCTGGCATGCTGTGATTCATGGGGTCCAAAGAGTCAGATATGACTGAGTGACTGAAATGAAGTGTTGGATCATTGAAAAAGCAAGAGAATTCCAGAAAAACATCTATTTCTGCTTTATTGACCATGACAAAGCCTTTGACTGTGTTGATCACCACAAACTGTGGAAAATTCTGAAAGAGATGGAAATACCAGACCTCCTGACCTGCCTCTTGAGAAATCTATATGCCAGTCAAGAAGCAACAGAACTGGACATGGAACAACAGACTGTTTCCAAATTGGGAAAGGAGTACGTCAAGGCTGTATATTGTCACACTGCTTATTTAACTTATATGCCTCATGAGAAATGCTGGGCTGGATGAAGCACAAGCTGGATTCAAGATTTCTGGGAGTGATATCAGTAACTTCAGATATGCAGATGACACCACTCTTATGGCTGAAAGTGAAAGAGGGGAATGACAAAGTTGGCTTAAAGCTCAACATTAAGAAAACTAAGATCATGGCATCCAGTCCCATCAGTTCAGTTCAATTCAGTCGCGCAGTCGTGTCCGACTATTTGCAACCCCATGGATCGCAGCACGCCAGGCCTCCCTGTCCATCACCATCTCCCGGAGTTCACTCAGACTCATGTCCATCGAGTCCATGATGCTATCCAGCCATCTCATCCTCGGTCGTCCCCTTTTCCTCCTGTCCCCAATCCCTCCCAGCATCAGAGTCTTTTCCAATGAGTCAACTCTTCGCATGAGATGGC
>SJYX01020374.1:65102-77502 GCA_006410675.1 Oreotragus oreotragus
TTTTCTTGGCAAAACTCTATTAGTCTTTGCCCTGCTTCATTCTGCATTCCAAGGCCAAATTTGCCTGTTACTCCAGGTGTTTCTTGACTTCCTACTTTAGCATTCCAGTCCCCTATAATGAAAAGGACATCTTTTTTGGGTGTTAGTTCTACAAGGTCTTGTAGGTCTTCATAAAACCGTTCAACTTCAGCTTCTTCAGCATTACTGGTTGGGGCATAGACTTAGATAACTGTGATATTGAATGGTTTGCCTTGGAAATGAACAGAGATCATTCTGTCATTTTTGAGATTGCATCCAAGTACTGCATTTCGGACTCTTTTGTTGACTATGATGGCTACTCCATTTCTTCTGAGGAATTCCTGACCACAGTAGTAGATATAATGGTCATCTGAGTTAAATTCACCCATTCCAGTCCCATCACTTCATGGCAAATAGATGGAGAAACAGGTGGAAACAGTGTCAGACATTATTTTTCTGGGCTCCAAAATCACTGCAAATATGATTGCAGCCATGAAATTAAAAGAAGCTTGTTCCTTGGAAGACAAGTTATGACCAACCTAGACAGCATATTCAAAAGCAGAGAGGTTACTTTGCCAACAAATGTCTGTCTAGTCAAGGGTATAGTTTTTCCAGTAGTCATGTATGGATGTGAGAGTTGGACTTTGAAAAAAGCTGAGGGCTGAAACATTGATGCTTTTGAAGTGTGTTGTTGGAGAAGACACTTGAGAGTCCCTTGGACTGCAAGGAGATCCAACCAGTCCATCTTAAAGGAAATCAGTCCAGAATATTAATTGGAAGAACTGATCCTGAAGCTGAAACTCCAATACTTTGGCAACCTGATGTGAAGAACTGACTCATTAGAAAAGACCTCGATACTGGCAAAGATTGTAGGCCAGAGTAGAAGGGGATGACAGATGATGAGATGGTTGAATAACATCACCGTCTAAGTGGACATCAGTTCTGGTAAACTCCATTAGTTGGTGATGGACAGGGAGGTCTGGTTTGCTGCAGTTCATGGAGTCTCAAAGAGTGGAACAGGACTGAGTGACTGAACTGAACTGATCCCACAACTATTTCCCTGGTGGCTCAGAGGGTAAAGAATCTGCCTGTAATGTAGGAGCCCGGGTTCAATCCCTGGGTTGGAAAGATCCCCTGGAGAAGGGAATGGCAATGCACTTCAGTATTCTTGCCTAGAAAATTCCATGGACACAGGAGCCTGGTGGACTGCAGTCCATGTGGTCGCAAAGTGTCAGACATGACTGAGTGACTAACACACACTACCTCACTGCTTTCCTTGATTCAACAGTAAGTGTTTATTAATTTGATAGGAAAGGTTGTCTTTTTAAATTTCATAGTATCTTTGCTTAGAAGGTGAATATGTGAAGACAGTATTAGGAAATACAAATGTACCATTTAAGTATCAAATTTTTGTGAGAAATAAATGGTGGTAACGTTTTGAAGAAGACCACAATGAGCAATGAAGCTCATATTTTTGAAGAAAATATAATTAGATTTGAAAGCATTTGTGGAAAACATATAAACCAAATCTGAAGGAATGAGGAAAGTCACATCAAATTTGTTACCTAATTGAGTAAAGAAAGAGATTAGCATATACATCTTTGAGAAACTCCTAAGATATCTTAATTTTCACAGCATGATATCCTAAAATATCAATCTTCTAAATACTGAATTAAAGTGTCTTTTATCATTTATGTTAATAATTCAATGGAATTTACCAAATAATATTTTATTGAAAGTGACACCAGTAAATCTCAAGACCAATATTAAAAAATGTCAAGATGTTTCAGAGACAATGAAAACTTTGATGACTGCCAAATGTCTCTCACTGAGGTTCTTAAGCTTTTTGTATTATGATGAATTTCCCTAGCTAGATTTGCAACACCTGTGTGTTAATGCATGCTACACAAATTGAGCACAGTTATTCCCCCACCAGTACAACTAATTTATGCTTCTTGGCTTTACCTGAATCCTGCAGAAACATTACAATAATTTATTAAGACACTTTAATATCAGAGTTATTAGACTAAAGTATCAACTATTTGCTGGGAGATTCCATACTTGAAATTATAATATTTTTATCAGAACAGAGCTATAGTACCTAATGTAAATGGCTATGAATAGACATTTTATTGCATTTTGAAAGCAGAAAAATATTTAACAATATTCCTAAATTTTATAACAAATTAGTATATACCGTTTAACATCATTTTCATGTACTAAAAAAATCTGTTAATGACCATTTATACATTTGATTTTGAGCTATTCACTACTGATAATTCTTCTTTTTGTTTAATGGAACATGATTTTAGTTATTTATGTACATGGATCAATTTGATTTTCTTGGAGAAAATTGATGTCTACACATATTTTCATTCTTTGTTTTTCTGATAGTCCTTTGAACATAATTTATGACATTTAAAAAAGAAAATCCATAACTTTTTCAAAATAATTGTTTCTGGAATCCTTTAAAAAATCCAAAGAATTACATTTTATAGTTAATAATTCTAACATATTCAGGAATGAATATCCTAAAGTCTTTAACTTTGCCCAGTTATTTAAAAATCCTGATGTATAAAATATTTTCAGAAGTTACCTGTTATGTACAACCTTCTTTGTTCACAAACTAGCATATAGCCCATTCAAGAAATTAATTCTTTATTTAGCTACCCCATTTTTACTAAACAAAATTCCAAAACAAACAACAAAAAAGCACTAGAAGACTAATTTTATTCTCTCTTGCTGAGCGAACTCATGGACATTTATACCCATTTTCTCAAAGTAAATAGATTCTTCCCTAAAATATCATTCTTTTTTTTTTTTTTTTTTTACACAAACTCCCAAACATGAACCCCCCTCCCACCTTCCCCGCCACATCTTCCCTCCAGATTTGTATCTTCATCAAACTTCTGTTGTCTCCACTGTGTGTCAATTGGATGTGAAGTTGAATAAGAACTTTCCATGGCCTTCATGGGTTTATTAATCAACTGGGGAAACAGACATGTAATACAAGGGAAAAAATAGAATGAGTTGAGTAAGTAGAGCTCTGAGTATTGGATTACAAAATAAAAGTTATTAATTATGCTCTGAGGATGAAGATTAAGCTTCACAGAGGAGGTTACTTGAACAAGACCTTGAGGGTGAGCAGGATTTAACAGAAATCCTGAGGAGGATCAGACAGAAAATGGAAGGGTATCTTAGAAAGGAGGAAGTCACATTGCAAAAGCTTGCACTTGAGAAACAGCAAGAATCAGTGTAACACATGATCACAGATCCAAACAATTCGTGTTACTGGATTTCGTTTATTTAAGGTTTTTAGTATTTAGCATTTGCAAAATCTCCTTAACTTAGACAACTAACTCTAAAAGATTGAAACATGTATAATATCATATATGAAACGAGTCACCAGTCCAGGTTCAATGCACGATACTGAATGCTTGGGGCTGGTGCACTGAGACGACCCAGAAGGATGGTACTGGGAGGGAGGAGGGAGGGGATTCAGGATGGGGAACACGTGTATACCTGTGGTGGATACATGTTGATGTATGGCAAAACCAATACAACATTGTAAAGTAATTAACCTCCAATTAAAATAAATTTTACGTTAAAAAAATAAAAGATTGGTATTTTCTTAAGACATATCTGAGAGAATATAATTTATAAACACATATATTAAATGTAGACAAACACCTGTCAGAAAACCAAAATTGTTTGCTAAAACATTAGCTATATATTATATTTGATATTATAGCTTCCAGGCATAACTCTTGAACAGCTTACTAAGCGAAAGTTAGGAAGACTGAGAAAAGGAAGAGCCCACTACTAGGAAGTTGTCTAATAAGTTTTGTTAACAACCATCCCCCTAACCCCTCCTTTCATTTTTATAATGCTGACATTGACATTTACATGGTTGCATGGAATGCAGAGTAGTTTTGTGTGCTCACACACACATCAGTTCAGTCAGGACTGGTTTTCCAGACAGTCATATTAGAGAGGAAGAGAAAAGGGAGGAGGGAGAAATGAGAAGGAGAGAAGAACAAGAAAGGAAAATAAAGGAAAAGACAATGATTGAATTTTACAGAGAGGCAAATTCTGGGTTGATAGAATACATATATATATAACAACATGAGTCATACTGAAGTTGTGTTAATCGTAAAACTGTGACTGAGTTCAAGTTGTTAAATCAGAAGTACACATTTCTGGAGAAAAGGCAGACAGAATAACCTCATATATTCTGTTTTTCTTGTATTGTTCCAAAAGCCCTGTTTCAAAATTAAAATATACATATGGTATATAAACAGTTTATTTATGGTATATAACATGTTGATTATGATTTCCAGGGAAGTTTGAAAAAAGTCTATCTAAAAGGGAAAAAAAAAGAGGGAAACTGGTCAGAGTGTTTATCACTCTTAAACACTCCATTCTTAATTCCCTCCCTTTTGTGTCTGCTAGCTTCTCAAGACTGAGCTCTCCTTCGTGGTTCCTCTCAATGCTGAACTCCTTGATAGTTACTGGGGGGGAGAATCATGTGCTTGTTGAAAGTGAGTATTGTAAATTGAGCACTCACTGAGTATTTTCTTAAGCCTCAAGTCTCTCATTTCTAAAGAGTCAACAGCTTTCATTTCATAGAATTGAGGACTATATGTGGTAATGTAAGTACAAATTAGGTGATATAGCAAGAACTCAACAGCATTAGCAAATATCACCTTAGTTACTGTTATTATTACCATTAGCATTACTTACCATCCCTTAATATACTTAGATTATAATTTTGATATATATAACATATTTATGTGTGTAGTGTCATCTTAAAAAATATGTACAACTTCAAAGTTGAGAGTTATATTTTACTTGGTGGAAATTTTTAGGACTTCAAGCCTGGGAACCATCATCTCAAGTGACCCCAAGAGAACTGCTCCAAGGAGGTGAGCAGGGCTTGGGGGAAGTTGGGATACAAAGAAGTTTTACAACAAAAGGTAGGTAGTCAAGAACATCAAAAGATGTTTGTTAATGAAAGAAAACTAGATACCTCAAGTTAAGGGATTTAGCACTTTTATATGTATAGGAAGATGCAAGAGTTTGGCTCACTGAAATCATTCCTTTGATATATACCTCCATTTTCTGGGGCCAGTGTCCTGTATTTTCACAGCTTGAATTTTCTCATGTAGGGAGGTGCCTACAGTCTGATGGCTACTAGATAGCAGGTATTCTTCTTGAGTTTTCTCAAGGAAGGTGGTGGCTGCAGTCCTGATGACTGTGACATCCTTTTGTTACTGATATGGCTGGAAATATTCCATTTCTCAGTATATGCATAATATATAATACATATGTAGGCATGTGTCTGTATATATGTGTGTGTGTGTGTATTTGCATGTACCTTCTGATCATACTAGTATGTGCACTAAAGACTTGATGGAAGAATGAATTGGTAATGAGCAAGGAGTACAAAGTCACCCCAACCTTGCATCTGTTTCCTGTGATTAGAGAAAAGAAAAAGTCAGTCAGGGAGGAAAGATGTATTTAAGGTGCCTGAAACAGATGTACAGGAGCAAAATGCCACTGAACCCTGTAACAGTTATGTGTGATTTTAATGCCATAACGACAAGTTTAACCCATATTTGTACTTACTCAAAACATGAATGACTTCCGGCACATTCCACAGCCAACCTCAAGCTTTATTCTCTGGTCACTCTAGTTATTCCAGCCTCAAAACACTTCTCTCTTTCTTTGTGATATTGACTGCCACATCATCATCAGTTTCCAAACCATTTTTGAGAGAGTTGTGTTTCTCAAAGCCTGTGAGAAAGAGGGAGTAGACTCATTTTGCAGGTGAATGAAATTAAGACGTTGGAGTATTAAATAACAATGAGGTTTCACAGCTGTGGCTTCTGATAAATTGTGTAAATTCTTTGTGACTTTTTAAATCCCATATTGATATTGCTGTCTTGATCATTTTCTCTGCAGCATGAGTCTCTAGAGCACTGTGATGCACTTTTATTTCCTTTCTTCAACCACTTGTGAAAGATTTGGCTAACTCCACACTGCTTGTGGGTCGCTTTCAGCAAACACACAGGGACATACCATTAACTCCTGTTTTATTTGGCTGTATTAAAGCCAACACCTGCACCCTACTGAGCAAGTCACCTGCAGTGTAGAATAAATTAGAATAAGTAAAATTTGTGTAATTTTCACTACACACTGTGTTTGCATTTTCATCTTCCTAATCTCTCTGTCATTTTTTTTTTCTTAGCATCATTGATACTTGAGAGTATATATATGCAGGAAACTGTTCTGTTTTAATGATTTGTGCCTCTGTTAAGTTCAGTGATATAAATTCAATATCCGCTGTGGGTCAGAGGCTTTCTGTTTCAAATCTTGGGAGATAAGCAACAAGAATCTGTTTTACAGATGAATAAACTGAAGGTGATAGACATAGAATGTTTTTGATTGGGGCCAGGCAAGCATAAAGGAGTGAAGTAGTTCCGTTTGAATTCCAATCTCATGCTCTTTCCTTTAGAAATAAATTTAGTGATAGAGACAGCATGCTATGTTTCCATTTGCAAAACTGCTTGAAGAGGTTTCTCATCACAAATGCATTAATATTTCTGTTGCATGGAATTATTTTTATTTTGTGTCCTGAAGAAGGAAATTGCAATATGACTGAAGAGATTTGGGTCTGTGATTGTTAGCTCTCTATGATCACATAACCTGAGCAAGTCATTTTGTTTGATTTGTACTTCAGTTATCTGTAAATAGGGACTCAATTACGGTTAGATCACAATTTTGATTTTTGAATAAATAACATATAAAAGCATACTGTGAAAGGTAAAATAGTCTATAATTTTAAGGTATTTAAGTGATAGTCAGCCGACTCTGTTGTTTTTCAAATCAAAATTTCAAAAATAAGATTCAGCAAAAATGAATGCACAAGTAAGTTTATTGTATTCTTTTTATTTTATATTGGGGTATAGCCAATCAACAATGTTGTCATAATTTCAGGTGACAGCAAAAGGACTCAGCCATATATACATGTATTCACTTTCCCCTAAAATTCCCCTCCCATCCAGGTTGCCACATAACATTTTTACCAGCTAATTACTCTTGACTAAGTGCTATTTTTCTTGCCTCTACCAGTCAAGAGAGCATAGTTGTGAAAACTGTCTTTATTGTTAAAATCCCAATGTACAAATTTTTTTAAAATGCCACAGTTCTTGAGACCATATTCTCTCCACTGCTTGCACTTGCATTACTGGCATTCTTCCTCACTAAAACTGCCATCACTGACTTTGCTGATGCTTGCTATTTGTTGATCTCTATTTTCATTTTAGAAAATGGTCATTGTTGCTACTTTTACCCTCTGGAAATTATCCCCTGTTTGGTTTCCCTGCTGCTTTTTCATAGTTTTAGCTTTTCAGTCATTCTGCCTCTGTTTTCTTTTCTGCATGAATTTATTGTTGCCACTTAAATATGGAAGTTCCCCAGTGCTCATCTTGATGCTCTTAACAGTCTTTCTCAACAGGCTCTTTTTTCAGTGATGATATTTGTTCCTCCTGGCATAGAGTATCCACCTAACTCCTTAGACATCTACCTTTGAAATCCTCCTTTCCTTTCTATCTGCCATCAAGAACTGCGGCCTTGTGTACCCTTCTTCTGCTATATCGAATCACACCAAAACTATATAACTATCCAAGTTGGATCATTGAAAAAGCAAGAAAGTTCCAGAAAAACATCTATTTCTGCTTTATTGACTATGCCAAAGCCTTTGACTGTGTGGATCACAATAAAATGTGGAAAAATCTTCAAGAGATGGGAATACCAGACCACCTGACCTGCCTCTTGAGAAACCTGTGTGCAGGTCAGCAAGCAACAGTTAGAACTGAACATGGAACAACAGACTGGTTCCAAATAGGAAAAGGAGTACGTCAAGGAAGTATATAGTCACCCTGCTTATTTAACTTATATGCAGAGTACATCATGAGAAATGCTGGACTGGAAGAAGCACAAGCTGGAATCAAGTTTGCTGGGAGAAATATCAATAACCTCAGATATGCAAATGACATCACCCTTATGGCAGAAAGTGAAGAAGAACTAAAGAGCCTCTTGATGAAAGTGAAAGAGGGGAGTGACAAAGTTGACTTAAAGCTCAGCATTAAGAAAACTAAGATCATGGCATCCAATCTCATCACTTCTTGGCAAATAGGTGGAGAAACAGTGGAAACAGTAGCTGACTTTATTTTTCTGGGGACCTGGAGGGATGGTGGGGCAGGGGAGGTGGGAGGGGAGTTCAGGATTGGGAACACATGTACACCCATGGCAGATTCATGTTGATGTGTGGCAAAACCAATACAACAACAAAAAAATCAAAACAAACAAACAAAAAAATCACTGCAGATGGTAATTGCAGCCATGAAATTAAAAGACACTTACTCCAGTACTTTGGCCACCTCATGTGAAGAGTTGACTCATTGGAAAAGACTCTGATGCTGGGAGGGATTAGGGGCAGGAGGAGAAGGGGACGACAGAGGATGAGATGGCTGGATAGGATCACTGACTCGATGGACGTGAGTCTGAGTGAACTCCGGGAGTTGGTGATGGACAGGGAGGCCTGGTGTGCTGTGATTCATGGGGTCAGAAAGAGTCGGACATGACTGAGCAACTATACTGAACTCCTTGGAAGGAAACTT
Organism: Oreotragus oreotragus; assembly: GCA_006410675.1. Taxonomy (NCBI): domain Eukaryota; kingdom Metazoa; phylum Chordata; class Mammalia; order Artiodactyla; family Bovidae; genus Oreotragus; species Oreotragus oreotragus. The sequence continues at coordinate 73,805 of SJYX01020374.1, forward strand.
ATGACCCACCTAGAGAGCATATTAAAAAGCAGAGACATTACTTTGCCAACAAAGGCCTGCTAGTCAAGGCTATGGTTTTTCCAGTGGTCATGTATGGATGTGAAAGTGAGACTGTAAAGAAAGCTGAGTGCTGAAGAATTGATGCTTTTGAACTGTGGACAGCAAGGAGATTCCACCAGTCCATCCTAAAGGAGATCAGCTGAAACTCCAATACTTTGGCCACCTGATGCAAAGAGCTGACTCATTGGAAAAGACCCTGATGCTGGAAAAGATTGAGGGCAGGAGGTGAAGGGGACAGTAGAGGATGAAATGATTGGATGGCATCACCGACTCAATGGACATGGGTTTGGATGGGCTCCAGGAGTTGGTGATGGAAAGGGAGTCCTGGTGTGCTGTGGTTCATGGGGTCACAAAGAGTCGGACATGACTGAGCGACAGAACTGAACTGGTCCAAGCTGTAACAAACTCCTTTCACTTACCCAGAAGAACTGAGACTGAGAAATAAAAGGCAACCATTTAGTTTTGTTGATATCCAGAACAGTAACAGTCCAATTTTTTATAAGGAAGGTATGTAAACAGTAACAAGCAAATTTTTGATAATGAAGGTGTGTAAATTCTAACAGGAGTATGGAGAGGTAGTAGAAGCTTGTGAACAGAGCCAGAAGCAGTGTAGAAGATAACAAAAAAGAAATGAAGAGATTCATAAACATAGACAGTGTTTCTTGGGTTTCTGATATTCCTTCAAGTCCTGATGTTTTTTCCTATAATCACTTTATTTTCTTAAACAACAGAAGGCTTATATTAATTGCACCTTGTCAATCTTAGCTAATATTTTATCATGTTCAACTAAAATCAATGTGCATTTGGAACAGAAATGAGTATGTACAACCTGGACTATGGATTTTTTCAAAAGGAAATACGAAAACCTCAAGCTTAATATTTCCATTAAATTTCTCTCATCTTTACTTTTATTCTCTCTGTAACTGTCATACCCTCAAAACTAAAATTTCTGCCAAATATTCTGTACTTTGCACTTCAAAAAATTAGAAAATACCAATTGTGTTAGTCAAAAATAACTTTTCATAGAGTAAACACTCAATAAAAGCTATTGTTCTTATAAATGTGGTGGCCTATATGTTCTTATACAGAGTTATTAAACTTAAAGTGTATTAGATGAAATGCTTACTAGATTTTCAGAAGTAGCTTCATGGTTTTACTGAATGGGAGAAATTTATGTGAGTTAGCCTACATAGAAAAAGTTCTTCCATCCTATAGGAGAAAATAATCAATTTTCATTTTAAGATAGTGGTTAGATTGTGTTTAGAGAAGGTCAGAGAAAGATGGCAAAGCTGAAGAGCTATGTCAGAAGAAAAGGAATCCATTACTGGGATTAATAGCAGCTTGATGCATGAGTCTTGCAAATGATATTCATGGAGACATACTGTCTCACATTTAAAATTTATAAAGTCGGTACTTAAAGTGAACTTGCTGCATGATCAAACAAGAACAGCAGACTTTAGTATCTTATGCAATTTGTAGAAGAAAAACATCATGTATCTGACCTCTGCCCTTCTGTAACTACATCACATAGAAATGGATAGATGAGATATTTTGGATAAATTTGCTTAAATATGGCTCCTGTGCACAGCATCCAAAGCTAATATGGGTAGAGGAGGCTTCTCAACAAGATAGGCACCAGTATTAGTACCTGAACTATTTAGTATTAATAATACTTAGAATTTAGTACTCCTGATATAGTAATATTTAGTATTAATACTGTTGCTAAATAATTAGCATTCTAACTTAGAATAATAAAGAACTGTATAGAACTGGTCTACTTAGTTATATTTCTGTCTGTATAGCTATACATCTATTTAATTTCTTAATCTTTCTTCACTGAAGAAGAATTTTAAGCACCTCTGGCTAAATTAAAATAAAGACAACTTAAGGAGTTCATAAAATTATTATAATAAACTCATTATGAATCATGCAATATTTATTGTATATATTTTATAAGTAAGTATTTCTATGCTAACTAGTATGTTAATCTATTTTTATATAAAATACATTTCTCACTGCTTTTTGGTAGATTAATGAACATCTATATTACAGTGTTCTCCAGTTGTTAACATTGATTATAGCTTACAACAAAAACTGAACTGGGTGGAACATCTGGGGAAAGCCATACTTTAGAAGAGTTATCTCTCCTCAGTACTATATTTAGGTTATATGTTCACACTACTCATTTTATGATAATCTGTTTTGGGGATGAGAGCTCCTAGAACTTGTTATAAATTTTAGATATTAATCAAAAATATTGGATGGCACAGTTTTAAGCCATTTTAAAAAACAGCTACTTCTGAAAACTGGCTTAAAAATTTTGAAGTGTTTTCAGCTAAAAGCTTCTAAAACTTTGCTTTCCAATTAATATTTATTAAATACTTATATTACATCAACTCATAAAAACTTTTTTGCTGTTTTTGTTTTCAGTTCAGTTCAGTTGCTCAGTTGTGTCCTACTCTTTGCTACCCCATGGACTGCAGCACCCCAGGCCTCCCTGAGTTTACCCCTGAGTTCATCAATTCCCAGAGTTTACCCAAACTCATATCCGGTGAGTCACTGATTCCATCCAACAATCTCATCCTCTGTCGTTCCTTTCGCCTCCTGCCTTCAATCTTTCCCAGCATCAGGGTCTTTTCAAATGAGTCAGTTCTTCCCATCAGGTGGCCAAAGTATTGGAATTTCAGCTTCAACAGCAGTCCTTCCAATGAACACTTAAGACTGATCTCCTTTAGGATGGACTAGCTGGATCTCCTTGAAGTCCAAAAGACTCTCAAGAGTCTTCTCCAACACCACAGTTCAAAAGTATCAATTCTTCGGTGTTCAGCTTTCTTTATAGTCTAACTCTCACATCCATACATGACTACTGGCAAAATCATAGCCTTGACTAGACAGACCTGTGTTGGCAATGTGATGTCTTTGCTTTTCAGTATCCCGTCTAGGTTGGTCATAACTTTCCTGCCAAGGAGTAAATATCTTTTAATTTCAAGGCTGCAGTCACCATCTACAGAGATATTGGAGCCCTCCAAAATAAAATCTGCCACTGTTTCCACTGTTTCCACTGTTTCCTCATCTATTTGCCATGAAGTGATGAGGCCGGATGCCGTGATCTTAGCTTTCTGAATGTTGAGATTTAAGTCAACATTTTCACTGTCCTCTTTCACTGGCATCAAGAGGCTCTTTAGTTCCTCTTCACTTTCTGCCATAAGAGTGGTGTCATCTGCATATCTGAGGTTATTGATATTTCTCCTGGCAATCTTGATTCCAGCTTGTGCTTCTTCCAGCCCAGCGTTTCTCATAATGTACTCTGCATATAAGTTAAATAAGCAGGGTGACAATATACAGCATTGACATACTTCTTTTCCTATTTAGAACCAGTCTGTTGTTCCATGTCCAGTTCTAATCTGCATATAGACATCTGAAGAGGCAGGTCAAAGGGTCCGGTATTCCTATCTCTTTCAGAAATTTTGTTTTAATTTGCAATAATTCCCTAGAAAGCTGTCTGTTATGAAGCTGACTAGCTGCTTTTAAGAATCCGATGATATTGGAAAAGGTCATTGAGAGTATGTGACCTCTGGTTGACTCAGAAGCTAGACTGGAGTCTTCCCCCCCCCCCCCCCCCCCCCCCCCCCCCCCCC
>SJYX01020374.1:90081-125036 GCA_006410675.1 Oreotragus oreotragus
AACTATCAATATGGAAACTTTTGAGTTTTTTTTCAACTAGCATAGTTCAATTGAGGTTAATTCATATTACTGTATATATCAATAGTTTCTTCCTTTTTATTACTGGATAGTCTTACATGGTATGGATATGCTATAGGTTTTTTAAACTACTCATGATTAAATGACATCTTGGCTGTTTCAGTTTGGGGCTAGTATGAATAAAGCTGTCATAAACATTCACAAGCAGGTTTTTGTGCATATGTAACTCTATTTCCCTGGGACAAATGCAAAGGACTGCGATTATTGGATTGTGTGGTAGATAGATACATGTTTAGATTTTGTTGATTGGTTTGGTTATTTTTTGTTTTGTTTTGCTTTTAAGAAACTCACGAACTCTTTTTCCATAGTAGTTATGCCATTTTACCTTCACACATACAATGTGTGAGTGATCCCATTTCTCCGGCATGCAATGTTGTCACTGTTTTTACTTTAGCAATACTTATAGTAAATAACCCTAACCCAAATATGGCTTTATGTATATTTCCCTCATGGCTACTGAAGTTGAACATCTTTTCATGTGTTTACTTTCTGTCATCTGTGCATCTTCTTTGTTGAACTCTTTCTTCACATCTGTTGCTCATGTTTAAATTGGTTTGTTTGTTCTTACAGGTTTGAGTTCTTTATATAATCTAAATTTTAGTGCTGTGTTGAGTATGTGAGTGAGTATAAATGTTACTGTGTTTTTAATTTTAGTTGCATGTACAAATTTTTAATATTTAGAAATATGAATTTTTGTGTACTTATTGTGTATCATGTGGCTTTTCTGAACTCATTTATGGGTCGTAGAAGAGTCTTTCTTCTTTTCCTTGGTCCCTCCCTCACCTCTGTCCTTGTTTTCTTTTCCCTTCCTTTTCTCTAATTCTAAGGATTCCTATGACATTTACAAATAAGAATATCATTTCATTTATTCCTTCTAATCAGTGTGCCTTTTATTTTCTTGATTTATTGAAGTAGCTGCAAATTCAAGTCTAACATTCAATTCAGCTACAAATTCAATTCTAACATTGGATACAATTGAATGGTGAGAGTAGACATATTTATTGTGTTGATCTAAAAGTATAAACATTTAGTTTTTCACCATTAAATAAATTATAGGCTTTAATGTTTTATGCTGCTGCTGCTGCTGNGTCTTTATTTGGATTTAGTTTGCTCTCCTAGTTTAGGTAATTGTCCAAAAGTTGTCCTTCTTACTAGGTTATCCTTTTACTGTTCCTTTTGCCTGCTTTCTTGGGGCTTTGTTTTCCTGCTATAATTTCCAGGTTTGGGGCTTCCTCATCTCCTAGTCTGATACTAGTTATTTGTTCATGGGTTCCTCGACTGAATTAACTTCTATTTACTTTTCAGTGTCTCCTATTGTTTGTTTTATATACACATAATACCTAGATTTAATATTTGTACTTATGAGAAAGAATAAGGAAATGCTTATCTCAGTATATCTTCTCAGAAGCAGAAGTTGTCTTTTTTTAGTTATGGAAAATTATGATCTTTGATACATTTTCTCTAGGATAAAAAATGACTATTAAATCAATTTATTGTGAAGATAAAGAAGTAAATGAGATTTTGTGTCTTTCATGAACACAAAGTCAGAATGAATTTAGCTTTCACCAGTAGCCATTCTTTATATATTTAAAAATAAATTTACATAGGATTGGCTAGAGAAAAAAGAAAGTTACAGCCAGGAAAGCAAAACTATAATTAAACCTACTAAAGCATTTCAAGAGAAATAAAATGGAAAACTGCTCTGAAATTGACAGGGAAGTAATTCGACTGATAAACATTTCTATGGCAAATATGAGTGTTTATAAAATTTTGTTTTATTATAGACTTTAATTTTTTCCTACTACTAAATAAATACTTAACTATTCACTTAAGATTTTATTTCATCTTGGTGGTTATGTCTGAGTTTTGGAAGGAGTAATATGAGATGGCTGGATGGCATCACTGACTACTAGAGAAAAAAGAAAGTTACAGCCAGGAAAGCAAAACTATAATTAAACCTACTAAAGCATTTCAAGAGAAATAAAATGGAAAACTGCTCTGAAATTGACAGGGAAGTAATTCGACTGATAAACATTTCTATGGCAAATATGAGTGTTTATAAAATTTTGTTTTATTATAGACTTTAATTTTTTCCTACTACTAAATAAATACTTAACTATTCACTTAAGATTTTATTTCATCTTGGTGGTTATGTCTGAGTTTTGGAAGGAGTAATATGAGATGGCTGGATGGCATCACTGACTCGATGGATGCGAGTCGAGTGAACTCCGGGAGTTGGTGATGGACAGGGAGGCCTGGCGTGCTGCAATTCATAGGGTCACAAAGAGTCGGACACGACTGAGCGACTGAACTGAACTGAACTGAAGAATATGTTAGTATCTGTTGATTTCCATTCAAAATGGCTTTATTTTGCATATATTCACATATCTTTATGTCTCTGTATCTTTCAATGAGGTGTATATATGTATATAGGAGAAGGCATTGGCACCTCACTCCAGTCCTGTTGCCTGGAAAATCCCAGGGATGGAAGAGCCTGGTAGGCTGCAGTCCATGGGGTTACTAAGAGTCGGACACAACTGAGCAACTTCACTCTCACTTTTCACTTTCATGCATTGGAGAAGGAAATGGCAACTCACTCCAGTGTTCTTGCCTGGAGAATCCCAGGGACGGGGGAGCCTGGTGGGTTGCCTTTTATGGGGTCGCACAGAGTTGGACACGATTGAAGTGACTTAGCAGCAGCAGCATACACACACACACACACGCACACATGCGCACACATACACACTCCTGGTAGTAGTGTTAGTAATAGCAAAGTATTCAAATATTCATAAAGTATTTGTTTTTAAAATTACTTGCTTTTATCTCATACCATTATTAATTTTTAAAAAACAATATGAAGAAGATACATATAAATATTTGTAACATTTACTGAAAAGTAGCATGAGATGCAAAGTATAGACATAAATAAAACATATATATCAATCATACATATATGTATATATATGTATGTAGATTTAAATATTTTACTTATATCAGAGTAAGTTTTGTAGCTGATCTAGCTCAAAATTCTCTCAAAAGACTCTCAGCTATTTTTTGGCTTCATCTCAAAAACAATGCATTCTCAAGAATGATATTAAAATGGCCCAAAGCCAGACCCTTTCCTGCTAGTCCCCACCCCCACCCCCCTGAAAAAAATAAATAAGCAATGTTATGGGGTGAGAGATAAAAATACAATTTGAATTTTTAAAATAATGTCCTCCATTTAATTAAATATTACGTAGATTTTGATTTTTTTTATTGAAATTCATATTGGCAAGCATATGAAAAGCCCTGTAATTGAAATTTCTCTCCTTATGTCTTTCCTTATCCTCTTCCTGTAAAATGTTTATGTAATGCAACAGAAAGATGGGATACACTTGTTATTCTATGTAGGGAAGACAATGGACCGGTAAATTTAAGAACAAAAATATGCCTGGCATTCGATAATTTCAACTGGTAATAGAATAATTGCACTTCTTAGTCAACAAGAAGTAACCTGACAATAGCTTGGCAAACCCAGGAAGGAAGTGGTATTGCACTGGAATTCATATGTCTGCCTAGAGTTGTCCTTATCTAGTTGATCTTTCACTCAGTATGCATCAAACATTTATGTAAATAAGGTATCATTTAAAATGCTTTAGATGATCAGTCTCCAACCTTTTGGCACCAAGGACTGATTAGTGTTGTGGAAGACACTTTCCATGGATGGGTGGGGTGGGGATGGTTTCAAGATGACTCTCATAAGGAGCATGTGACCTAGATCCCTTGCATGTGTAGTTCATAGTAGGGTTCATGCTTCTATGAGAATCTAATGCCATTGATGACCTGACAGAAGGTGGAACTCAGGCAGTAATGTAAGCAATGGGATTGGCTACAAATACAAATGAATTTTCTGCTCATTTACCTGCCACTCACATCCTGCTTTGTGGCCCATTTCCAAACAAACAGGCCAGGGGTAAGATCAGATCTGTGGCCCAGGGGGTGGGTTCTTTGCTTTAGATATAAAAAAAAACATAGACTTTTTTGTTTGCCTTCAGATACCTTAGAAGCTTTGGTGGCCTTGGCTGTATGCCATTTACAAATACCTGTGGAAAGACAACTAAGATTAAAAGAAAATACAGGGATGATGTGCGCAAATAAAATTCTTAAAGGGGAATGAGTTTATTGGAACCAGTTATACATAAGATGAATGGCAAAGGACAACACATAGATACCAGATGTCTAGAAAGGAACAGGAAAATAGTCCAGATCATAGTTTTCCTGTGTGTGTGTGTGTGTGTGAAGAAGCTTTGGTGGCCTTGGCTGTATGCCATTTACAAATACCTGTGGAAAGACAACTAAGATTAAAAGAAAATACAGGGATGATGTGCGCAAATAAAATTCTTAAAGGGGAATGAGTTTATTGGAACCAGTTATACATAAGATGAATGGCAAAGGACAACACATAGATACCAGATGTCTAGAAAGGAACAGGAAAATAGTCCAGATCATAGTTTTCCTGTGTGTGTGTGTGTGTGTGCCTGTGCATGCACGTGCTCTTAGTCACTCAGCAGTGTCTGATTCTTTGTGATCATTTGGACTATAGCCTGCCAGGCTCCTCTGTCCATGGGATTCTCCAGACAAGAATACCTTAGTGGGTTGCCATTTTCCTTGTCCAATCTTTGTGACCCAAGGATTGAACCCAAGTCTCCTGTATCTCCTGCATTGGCAGGTGGGTTCTTTACCCACTAAGCCATTAGAGAAGTTCCCTACCTCAATACTACTGACACTGTGGGCCAATTAGTTTTTTGTCAGCAGGTTCAGTGTATGCCTGTGCATGCACGTGCACTTAGTTACTCAGCTGTGTCTGATTCTTTGTGATCATTTGGACTATAACCTGCCAGGCTCCTCTGTCCATGGGATTCTCCAGGCAAGAATACCTTAGTGGGTTGCCATTTTCCTTGTCCAATCTTCCTGACCCAAGGATTGAACCCAAGTCTCCTGTATCTCCTGCATTGGCAGGTGGGTTCTTTACCCACCATTAGAGAAGTTCCCTACCTCAATACTACTGACACTGTGGGCCAATTAGTTTTTTGTCAGCAGGTTCTGTCAAATGTCTCCAGATACTGACAAATGGCATCTAGAGGTATTGTTCCCAGATTTAGCAAATAAAGATGAATATTATACTAAATAAAAATATAGGACACTAGTTACATTAGAATTTCCAACAAAACAATTTTAAAAAATTTAAATATGGTCTACATTATTTATTGTTTATCTGAAATTCAATTTTTTTTTTTTAGAGTTTTGCAAACAAACTTTTTCTGATTTTTCTGATTTAATTAAGCAATGTTTAGTACATTAAAACTTCATGCTTAATTTTCAAAGGGGCAAATTAGATATTTAGTAAATATATAAATTTAATATGCCATCTTGTATTTTATCAGGCAGTCCTAACTGGATTAGGGTTTCAGTTGTTGAAAGCCTCTGATTTAGAATGTGTGACCAAATTTCCTATGTAGGAGTTGTGTTTGACGGACAATGACTTGAGGCTTCAACATAACTTTAAATATGTCCTCTATGTCATAGACTGTTCCAAGTGGAAGACATCAACTAGGGAAGAGAAAAGCAAAGTTCACTACCTCATGGTGTTTATGTTACGATCAGGTAGAGACAAACAGTAAATACACAGCTAAGTAAATTATGAGATCCGTCAGTGAGTAGAAAATAGGTTTTGCTGCTGTGGTATCAAACAACCCCCCAAATCTCTAGCTAAGAATTATACAGGCTTTCTTTTCTCTGTTATAGTACATATCATTCATGGTTGGCTATAGTCACCGTTTACATGGCCTTCACTCTAGACCCCAGATTGACAGAGTAGCCTCTTTCTGCAACATTTCTGCTTGTCTTAGGTGAAGAAAATAAGAGTGTGGTAAAACGTATGTTGACTCTTAAAGCTTTTGTTCACATTTGTCAAATCAATCGTGTCATTCTAAGTTAACTGGAAATATATAAAACTCATCTGATAGTTTGTAAAAACTATAAAAATGGAAACATTAGCATAAAATTCAGCATCATAATATATTAAATTGGTTTCCCACAAAAGCAGAACCTAAGATTAGTTTCAGGTAATTTATATAAGATGTTATTCTAGACAGCCAGAAGAGTGAGGAGAATGAGTCAGGAAACAGGACAAAGCTAATATGAAAGAGGTCCTATAGAGACGGATGCTCCAGGCAATTGGGGATTTGCATTGCCTCTGCTGGCACCTCCTCAGAAAATCCAGATTATCTACTGAAATTGTCTATTTGGAATAACAAGATGCTGGAGCATTTATCCCATGGATTCATTTTATAGTGAATGACACCAGATATAGGAGAATAGTAATATACTCTATTAGATGTGTGCTGTCAACTGCTAGCAAGTGCTATAGAAAGAAGGACAAAACTGAAAAAGAAAATGAAGAAACTTGGGAGGAAACATAATGCAGTGAGTTGGGAGCTGATTTTTTAAATTATTGATAAAAATGGTTAAGAAAGTTATACTTGAGCAAAGTTCTGAAGGCAATGTAGAGATTCTCACTGATAACTATGGGAAAAGAATTCTAGGCAGAGAAACATCAAGTATAAAAAACCTGCCACAGCATACCTGGCACCTTCATGGATCTGGAGCTACAATGCTACCAGTGAGGACTACTGTAAAATACTGTCAGAAATATAATAAAGATCAGGAGATTGTGTAGATACATGTAAGATATAAAGATTTAGAATTTACTCCAAGTGAGCTTGGGAGGTACTGGAGAATTTTAAAATAGAAGAATGACATTGCTTGACTTAACATTTGAAGATTACTCTCATTTTTCTGTTGAAATCGACTGTAGGAAGGTGAGATCAAAATCAGAGAGACTAGTCAGTTAGTTCCAGATTATTACAGCAACAGAAGTGAAAAAAATGCAAACATAAAGAAACTTGGGAGGAAACATAATGCAGTGAGTTGGGAGCTGATTTTTTAAATTATTGATAAAAATGGTTAAGAAGGTTATACTTGAGCAAAGTTCTGAAGGCAATGTAGAGATTCTCACTGATAACTATGGGAAAAGAATTCTAGGCAGAGAAACATCAAGTATAAAAAACCTGCCACAGCATACCTGGCACCTTCATGGATCTGGAGCTACAATGCTGCCAGTGAGGACTACTGTAAAATACTGTCAGAAATATAATAAAGATCAGGAGATTGTGTAGATACATGTAAGATATAAAGATTTAGAATTTACTCCAAGTGAGCTTGGGAGGTACTGGAGAATTTAAAAATAGAAGAATGACATTGCTTGACTTAACATTTGAAGATTACTCTCATTTTTCTGTTGAAATCGACTGTAGGAAGGTGAGATCAAAATCAGAGAGACTAGTCAGTTAGTTCCAGATTATTACAGCAACAGAAGTGAAAAAAATGCAAACATCTCAACAAGGAAGTGGCAATAAAAGTGTTCAGAATCTGGGTGTATTACAAGAGATTATGAGTATAGCATTTGGTTTTGCTGATGGATCAGTGTGTGGTGTGAGGAAGGAAATAATCAACGTAAGCATTCCACAACATTACTGCTAATGAATGTGAGATAACGGAGGAAGTCTCAGCAGTTGAGAAGAGAGGCATTTACCTTGATCATTCTAAATTTGAGAGTCTTACTAGGCATCTAAGTGAAGATGTTCAACAAGCTGTTGGAAGTGAAGAGACATTTTGGCAGGCAATGAGAATTATGTGTATGGATTAGATTTCATTTTTTTTAAATATTGGAGTATAGTTGATTTGCAATGCTGTGTTAGTTTCTGCTGTACAACAAAGTGAATCAGTTATGCGTGTATCTACTTTTTCAGTCTTTTTCCCGTATAGGTCATTACAGAGTATTGCATAGAGTTCCGTGTGCCATATCTACGTCTCTATTAGTTATCTATTTTATACATGTGTGTGCTTAGTCACTCAGCTGCGTCCAATTCACTGTGACCCCCAGACTGTAGCCTGCCAGGCTCCTCTGTCTGTGGGATTTTCCAGCCAAGAATACTGGAGTGGGTTGCCATGCTCACCTCCAGGGGATCTTCCCAACTCAGGGATCAAACCCAAGTCTCCCACATTGCAGGTGGGTTCTTTAATGTCTGAGTTACCAGGAGCCCACATTTTATACATAGCAGTGTGTATATGTCGATCTCAATGTCCCAATTTATCCCTTTCCCTCTTCCCCCCAGTTTCAATGAAGTGGTAAAGGGACTAAGGTAAATAAGGCTTAAATAATTAGTTTTCCTTTGATTCTCATGGCAAATCTCATAGAATTAAATAAATTTTATTTAATTCCAAATAAAATTCTGGAAAGATAAATAACAGCTAAAGATTCTCTTTACCTTGACTACAATGTGTATCCAAAAAGGGCTAAAAGTGACTATTTCCATAAACATAATAAATAGACCAATGCCTATGGTAGCATAATTCTTTATCATAATAGTTGCTTCCAGGAGGGTAAAAAAGTGCTACTCTGTGAATTATGCCTGAAATGAAAGTTTGTTCACAGAAATCGCATGACTGATATAAAAAAGTATGTAGTTAGCTCAAATCCAGAATCCCCACTTAATGTGTGAGCAGACAATTCTTCCTAGAGCTCTTGAATTTTTGCATCTTTTGAACAGCTTACCTTTGCCATCTCTTTTGAGTAAGACTGTACTGTGGACAGTCTTGAAATTTAGGTATAGTAACCCAGAGCAGACATATTTTGCCCCAGGGTTGGCATATTTTCTGCCCATTACAAATCTGCAAGTTCCCTACTTTCTGCTATACAGAAGAGGAACTCAACTTACCCTGAGGCCAGGTTACCCCTGACTCCTTTTACCCTACCCTGCAGGATTTAGTGCTCAGGAAATTGGTACAAGAAAATGCTGCTGCACTGGCTATTGCTGTTGCTGAGTAAGGGAGCCCTTTGTCTCTGATCCAGGATACTCATGTCTTTTACTAACATTCATGAAACGATGGCAGACTACCTTGGTAGATTGTACTCTGAGTATATATCTAGGACATTTCACAGTTCTTGGCAATTAATTACCATGCTGTTCATCTCTCTGGTGGATTTCTATGAAGCTGCAGCTAAACATTATATCTTATTTACCCACTTTCAGGGATTCAGATGTTTTGGAGGTAGCTTCTTACAAGAATATATACCCTTCTCTTATTACAGGATGCGAATCCTTTTACCAGCACTACTTATCCAGGACAAAAAGGGACCCATCTGTCACTGGATAACATAGGGTAGAAAGATAAGGGAGATCTGTATCATCATCACTTTCCTAATCTGCCTGATATTCATTTATATTTGATATCTTATCCAAGGTGTCTATAGTGACCACTGGGATCCCAGACCAGAGGCTCTCAATAAATATGAGGACATGTCACATCTCCCAAACACCAGCCCTGTGCCTCTCTAGTCAGATCTGCTAACCATGACCTCTGCCACCAAGCAACACTATTATTCTGAAGTCCATCAATACCCCCAACTCTGCGGAGTACTTATTGCAACCTCAGGAATAAAGAAGCTCTTAGTGTTCAGAGGAGTAGCAATAACTCAATATTCTGAGAAATTTTCTGCAGTGGAATCCACTTATAGCTACCTCATTCCTACTAATATCTGGGCCAAGCTAGAAATTTCCTAAGGCAGTGAAAACGTTCCAACCCTCTGCCACATCTTTCAGCAGACTGGGCTTTAGTTTGTTTTCATTCCTTCCTACTGAGGCCTTTGTTGTGTCTCTCATCCTTAAAGGCTGATTTGAGGATATAATGGATATTTCCAAGGAGGAGGTTGCTGGGAAGATATGGACAGTGGGATATTCTGTAAAATGGAATATGCTAATCTGAAGTGGTAGTGAGTGACCTCAGGCCTACAGTAAAGCAGCCAAATGACCATCCTCATGATATGGTGCAGAACACAGCTTTGATGGGATATTATATAGGAAGGTACCTGAGGCTCCTGGATCCTAATAAGCCCTCGAATGCACTCTCTCCCACACACAAATGGACACACTTGAACACATAAACTCACAATATCTGAACTGATTTTTTTTTTAACAAATAATGTGTATACATTCACATGTCCTTGCACACAGATGCACATTGATTTTCCAAGCCTAATAATTCGAGATTTAGTTCTTAGAATATTTGGCAATTTTTGAAAGCTACAGTATTAATCGCTAGTACTGGCATCACATGAGTTTTCATGGAATTAATATAAAGCCATAAAGCCTCACTTTATCAAACAGTTCACCAAACTATTTTATTGTGAGTTCATGCATGCTAAGTTGCTTCAGTGGTGTCTGACTCTTTGTAACCCAAAGGTTAGTAGCCTCCCAGGCACCTCTGTCCATGGGATTCTCCAGGCAAGTATACTGGAGTGGGTTTTGCCATTTTCTTCTCCAGGGGATCTTCCTGACCCAGGGATCAAACCTGCATCTCTTATGTCTCCTGTATTGGCAGGTGAGTTCTTTACCACTATCACCACCTGTTTTATTGTGAGCAGTATTTATTTTGTTAGATATAGAAAATGGGGTCATTTTTATTGTAAGTATCTTGAAAGCAATAAACTCTATATTTTATATTTGTTGATATGCTTCAGATCAACCTAGAAATATCAGTGGAACATAATAGGCTTGTTGAAAGTGGAAGTCGCTCAGTTTTATCCAACTCTTGCAACCCCATAGAAATTCTATACAGTCCACTGAATTCTCCAGGCCAGAATACTGGGGTGGGTAGCCTTTCCCTTCTCCAAGGGATCTTCCCAACCCAGAGATTGAACCAAGATCTCCCACATTGCAGTCGGATTCTTTACCAGCTGAGCCACAAGGGAAGCCCAAGAATATTGGAGGGGGTAGCCTATCCCTTCTCCAGCAGATCTTCCCAACCCAGAAATTGAACTGGGGTCTCCTGCATTGCAGGTGGATTCTTTACCAACTGAGCTATTAAGGAAGCCTAATAGGCTTGTTAATGTCTATTAAATTAATAGAAAGTAAACTGATGAAGAAGAAAAATAGGTGTTTAAAAATGGAGAATGAAACAAACTAATACCGACAACAGAAACAAAGTACAGACCATTCTTAACAGCATTTTCATACATTAACTATAATATTAGAGTTATTATAATTTAGAACATAACATCTATGATTTAGATTATTTTAAATAGTCTTTAATAGCTAGTTCGTTTCACCAAAAAGAAAACCTAAAGGATCTAAGGATATAAGAGTCAATTATATTGTGTTGCACAGTGTATCTCAAAATTCATGTCCACCAGGAACTTCAGAACATGATCCTATTTGGAAATAAGTATTTCAAATGTAACTAAGATTAGATTATACTGGATTCGAGTGGGCATGAAATCCAATGACTGTTTGTTTTTTTAGTAAGAAGTCTGTGTGAATATGCAGGTATACACATGGGGGAAGGCCAGGAGCGGATGGAGCCAGAGACTGCAGCTGAGAGTCTGCTATTCAGAAAGCCAAGATGGCTAGCAGTCATCAGAAGCTAAAAGTGAGGCCTGAAACAAACGCTCTCTAAAATCGGTAGAAAGAGTCAACCCTGCAGATACCTTGATTTCAGACTTCTGGTTTCCTGAACTGTGAAAGAATATTTTATGCTATCCAGTTTGTACTTTGTTTGAACAGCCCTGAGAAACTAATATACAAACTAAGGAAATCAGAACTGGCATTTTGGATAAATAGTCATTATAATTGACAAATAGACACAAACTCTAATTAGTGAGATGTCTACACACAGAATATGGTTTTTCAAATCTAGATAGAACCACATAAGGTTGCTACATCCTTTTTTAGTTATAAAACTGGTCATTGAGGAAACCATCAGTTTTCCTCTGTTTGAATTTGCCATTTATTTTTGTTGTTACCATCATCATAATTATTATTGTTATCATTAATCATCATCTTCAACAACACTGTAACCAAATATCAAGCTATTTAATCACTTCATTTGGTTTATCATAATTTTAGATGTATGATCCCTGTCATAAAGGACATAAAAGCAGCCAAATATTGAACAAGCACATAAATAATTAAGAGTACACTTCCCTTTCTTAAACCCATTTGTAGCAAACTTCATTACAAAGAAATGTTCTTTCTAACCATGTTAGTTCTGTCATGGGCAGATGGCCAATACTGAGTAAACTCCAATAAGGTGATTGAATTGAACCCTCCATGAGGAATCAAATTATATTGTGGATGATTCTTATGATCCTAACCCAGCAACAGACATTTTCAAAACCAAATATAAGTGTAATTTGCATTACCAGAGTAAGTCCAGTGGTTCTAAACTCAGAAAATTTGAGACAATAAAAGTTGAAGCAAAAATTGCATTAACAATTTCTTAACTCTCCCTTACCCAAATTCAGCTTGAATGATCTTAAAACTCAAATATTTCCAACTCATCGCTCAAAGGCCTCCTACAAATTCAAACCACTCAGACAAACTAAATGTCTAGGATCTTCCCAAAAGACAGAGGGAAGAGAAAGTGGTAAGAGGAGAGATGGGGGAACGGGAAAATATGGAAGAGGAATGAGAGGGAAATACTGGCAAGAAGAGAGCTCTCTCCAGTTCACTGTATAGGGATGCAGTTAATTTTTCCTTTTTTTCTCTGCTAAGTTCAAAGCTTTCTTTCTTTCTTTCTTCTTCTTCTTTTTTTTTTTTTTTCTATTTTAATGAATTAGAAAGACTGGGCATGAATTCAAATTTTACTCTAATTCTGCTGACTGGAAATTTGATATCAAATAAAAGATTCATTATAAGATAAGCTTATAACAACAAAACAGTGTGGAAGTAATACATTTCATCATAATGGAATTTTACCTCTAAAAGCTTCTTCAGCACACTAATTAATTGCAAAGTAAAAGTACAAGTATTTGAAAATTCAGAGAAATTTTTGTTAAAAATTATATGATGATTACACATTTGGATTTTACAGTGGGCACTTATTTTAACCATTATATAAACTGTATTAGCATGATTTATAATATAATTACCATGAATTATTTTTATATTTGAAGCATACATTCACTAGTCTAATGTAAGATAATTAATGTATTAGTGAAAGAAGCAATGCATATAGATTCAGCTTTTTCTGAGATAAGAAATGAGATGTTTCAGAACACATAATGGTCTTTATCATTGAAAGGGTAATTGTATTGTCTCCTTGTGTTTTACACAAAGCAGTTACTACACAAAATTTACATTTAATCAGAGTTCTCAAAATTGATATGAGATTTTTTTTTCCTTAAATGTCTGAACAGGTACAGATCGCTGACAATTTATTATTATTATTTTTTCAAATCCAAAGGGTCTCTCCTGGTATGTTTTGGAGAAGTAGGTAGAATCCTAGACTTCCTACCAGCCCTTGTAGGACGTAGATAGCTAAAGTCCAATTACAATTCCATCTCATATAATGTGGGTTTAATAGGTATGATCTTTTTTTTTTTTTTGAACAAAGATCTTACATAGGAACTTCAAATACTGTACTTATTTCTTACAAAAATGTACAGTTCACTTTTCTGAAATAGATACAAAAGGATCTTAATATGACTTCATGAAAATATTTGAAAAAGGCATATTTAGTTTCTTATTTCTGTTTTGAAAAGGAGGTGACACTAAATATAGAGCAAAAGTAAGCTTCAGGACTAACAATTTGAACAAGTGTCTCCTACACTATTTAGTAACCCGCATCTTAGCCTTGACCCAAGATGACACCTTAATAATAATCATAATAATAATAATAAGCATAACCATGCAAAGTATGTATATAAACTTATAGTTCACAATGACCTTTCAAATCTATCATTTTTATCAATATGGCACTACTATTAAAGTAGGCATTGTAACCTACTTCTTACTTGTCAGAAAATTGACTCTAGTTCTGTTGTATAAGTAAATAATCATCATCATTTGGATTTAGGAATTCTCAGACCAAGCTCAGAGTGTATAAATAGAGAAAAATAGTAGAGTCCACAGTATTAACATCTGTCCTATTGCAGGCTGTGAGAGGACCACTGAACATTAAGAAAAAAGACTTCACATTACAGTGGGATTTCAGAGGAAAATCCCTTAAAAAATACTTATTTTTGGTTCTGCTGGGTCTTTGTTGCTGCACAGGCTTTTTTCTTTTGTTACATCGAGCGGGGGCTGCTCTCCACTTTCTGTGTGTGAGCGTCTAATGGCGGTGGCTTCTCTTGCTATAAGGCCAGGGGCTTCAGTAGTTGGGCTCAGTAGCTGTGGCTTTCGTGCTCTATAGTGTGGGCTCAGTAGTTTGTGACACAAGGGCTTAGTTGCTCTGTGGCACATGGGATCTTCCTGGATCAGGGATCACATTATGTCTCCTGCATTAGATGGTGGATTCTTTACCACTGAGCCACCATGGAAGCCTTGAAAATCCTTTTATTGTTTTTCTCTCCCTCCCCATACTGAGGAAAAAAAAAGAAAAAAAAGATTCTCTACCACTGATCGTGCAGGTGGTCAGAGATTTAAAAGCAATGCCATGCTTATGAGACATTGCATTTATATAAAGCTTCATGGACAAACCTTCAAAATCCTATTTCCTCTTCTTTCATTCTCTAGTATTACTTGCCTACAAACATTCTCTTCCAATCAGATAAGCCCTTGCTACAGAGTCAGTTTAATTATTTTTATATACTTATATCATTGCCTAGGCTGATAACAAGTTTTTAAAAGGTCTTCTAAGAACAGTATGGGCACTTTCTCTAAGGTGTTGTTCCCTCTTTGTTATAATCAGCTCAGGCTGCTATAATGGAACATCATAGACTGGGTGATTTAAATAACATCCAGAATTTCAAGGGCATACTTCCTGGCCTGCAGATTTACCTCCTAAAGACCTCACCACTAAATACCACTACCTTGGGAATTAAAATTCAACATATGAATTTTGGAGAAACATAAACATTCACTTTGTAATACTCTTTAACCTAAGTCTTAACATTTTGAGAAGTAAAACATACAAGATTTTTTTCTGTATGTTTGAGTACTGGATCTTTGGACAGTGACCAGGTATTTCTAAAAGGAGATCTCTGTCTGGTGGGCATAGTGGTAGGAAGGTTTACTTACAATGAAGAAAGATGATTTGTGTTTACCAAGCACTCTCAGAAGTTGAAATATGATGGACCGATCCCATTCTTTATATTGTTTAATCCTTACGACAATTTTGTAAAGTGTATTTTCCTACCTCAGTTTTGTGTATGAAGATATCACTGTTCATGAAGTTTGAGTAACTCTTTCAAATTGCACAAGTTTTAAGTAGCATAGACCAGACTAGCTAAATACACACATACACACACGCACACACACACAATATATATATATATTGGCCACCTGATGCAAAGAGCTGACTCATTTGAAAAGACTTTGATGTTGGGAAAGATTGAAGACAGGAAGAGAAGGGGACGATAGAGGACGAGATGGTTGGAAGGCATCAATGACTCAATGGACATGAGTTTGGATTAACTCTACTATATATATGTAGTTTTATAATTTGTTGCATAGTGTGTGACTTGGGGCTAAGTTTCTGGTTTTTGGCTACTGTATCAGTTTAGTTTAGTCACTCAGTCATGTCTGGCTCTGCAATCACATGTCTGACTCTGCAGCATGCCAGGCTTCCCTGTCCATCACCAACTCCTGGAACTTGCTCAAATTCGTGTCCATCAAGTCGGTGATTCCATCCAACCGTCTCATCTCTATTGTCCCTTCCTCCTCCTGCCTTCAACCTTTCCCATCATCAGGCTTTTTTCAATGAGTCAGTTCTTCACATCAGGTGGCCAACTATTGGAGCTTCAGTTTCAGCATCCAGTCAATGTTCAGAACTGATTTCCTTTAGGATTGACTGATTTGGTCTCCTTGCTGTCCAAGGGACTCTCAAAAGTCTTCTCCAACACCACAGTTCAAAAGCATCAGTACTTTGGCACTCAGCTTTCTCTATGGTTCAAAATTAAACCCATATTCCGAGTATATTTTATGCTTTTAGACCATATCAGTCTCTCTAAAGCAGCCATGCCTTTGTAGCAATAGGAATTTGGATAAAGTAGAATGGGACAAAAGGCTAATTGGTGAGTTATCAGAGTAAACTTTTTTGAGAAGGTTGACTCTGAAATGAGATTTAAGAAACAATGGAGAGACTCTAAATCTAGGTGGGAGTAATATAATCTGCAAAGGCATAGAGTTTTCTAGCAGAATATTCTAAAAAAAGTGAAAGCAGATTGCAAAAGGGGAAATATATATCTTGGAGAAAAACAAAAAGCAGAAAAAAGAGATGAAACAAAGCCTGGAAAAGCCTGATGTGTGTTGGGATAGTACCTTAGTAGTGGTCTCCAAGAAGAGGCAATAATCACAGAAAAGAGCGATTTGCATTTTTAAAATAAAATAAGATGAATAAAATGTTAATATTTAAAATCATTAAGTGCAAAACCTTAATAGATTCTTTTCAGGCTTTTTTTCTCAGATTTTTGTAAATTTAAGAACATGCAGAAATAGATTTTCTTTTGTAATTTTAACATGTTTAGGAGATGAAGGTTTAAAATGCATAAAGATATAGGAACTAATTTGCTTAAAAGCTCATCATCTAAAATGGCCAAATATTATTTTTGTCATTTACTTGAGACTTATTTTTCTTACTAAAATAATAAACATGACAGATAACCTCATTGTTCCTTTGTTATACTTTTCTATAATACTATTTCTCCTAGGCCGTTAAACGAGGGCCAGTTCTCAACTTATACATAAATTTTTTCTGTCTTTGTTTCTAAGTTTTTTAAACTTACTACCTATGTTAATAACAAACTTGATATAATATTGATTGAAATGAAGATAGGTGATAGTCACAGGAAATTTACTTTCTCCCATCCTTTCCATCTCTTCTCTTTTCCACAAAAAGCCCTAAAACCAAAGATTCTCTTTGGAGTAAGAGAAGAAATGAAAGACAGAGATTACCTGGTAGCAAAGAGACCCAGTAAAGGTATAAGAGCAAAATATTTTTTTTAAAGCATTTGGAAGGAAAACATTTTACACTTAACAGTGGCCTGGTCAGAAATATTCAGATGACTAACCACCCTGTTTATAACATAGTGAAGACCAAATTACGAGACACTTAAGATGAGTCAGGATGAATAGATGAAGGCAAAATGAGGTAACTCTTTTTAAAGTCTAATCAAGTAGTTAATTTGTTCAAATGCATTAAAAGGGACTTTATAAACACCAAAATTCTTTTGAATTTAGAAAAAGCACATTTTTCAGGGAAAATGTTCCTGGGTCTTCCAGGCATATATTGCAGTTCAGTAAAAATGTTCTTGGGGATTCAGTTAAATTGTTCCTGGGTGTTCATTGAAAATGTTCCTGGGTCTTCAGAGAAAATGTTCCTGGGTCATCCAGGCATAAATTGCAGTTAATAAGAGGCTGCTGCTGCTGCTAAGTCACTTCAGTCGTGTCCGACTCTGTGTGACCCCATAGACGGCAGCCCACCAGGCTCCCCCATCCCTGGGATTCTCCAGGCAAGAATACTGGAGTGGGTTGCCATTTCCTTCTCCAATGCATGAAAGTGAAAAGTGAAAGTGAAGTCGCTCAGTCTGTCCGACTGTTAGCGACCCCATGGACTGCAGCCCACCAGGCTACTCCGTCCATTGGATTTTCCAGGCAAGAGTACTGGGGTGGGGTGCCATTGCCTTCCCCATAATAAGAGGCTACACAACAGAAATACTTTTATAACTCAGTTACAACTTACTCAAATCAATATTATTTTATTGATAACATATCATTTAATTTCTTTGTTGTTCTGTACAAAGAGTTCTATTTGTTGTTTAAATCCCTTAGTAAATACTGTTTAAGGAGAATAAAGAGGCTACATAACATTCCCATGCGGGTCAGTTTGTTTGAAAAATTGGCTACAATTTTTTCTCCCTTTGCAATGTGACTTGGGTAGTTAGTCCCCTTAGTGTTTCAATGTAGCTACCTTTTGCTACTGCTCCTGATATTACCTCTTTAAATAAATGTATATGAGGGCCAGTAAAATATTATCTTTATCCTCCGTAAATTATAAAACTTGAAAAGAATTGATAATTAGGATTTAAATGCTACTAGTCCATTGTGTCATGTGTCTTTTTGTATTTAATAATCCTAAAGTGAGCATTGATATAGACTTTCTTTTAGATACAAATCTTCCTCAGCTTCAAATATTTCAAATTCCAGTAAAACAATCACTAGTCTACTGAATCTTACCTCTCCTATTTGGTGACTAATGCTAAACATGGTCCTTAATCCTTTGTGTAGTATTCTAAAAGAGGGGCAATAAACCTTATAAGCAGCCATGCTTCTTTAAAATGTTGACATATCACTCTTTGTAATCATTTTCATTGCTAACTCCTCTTTGTTTATGTCTGTTCTTCCTAGCAAAATTATCGTGTCACTTCAGGTAAAATAGCTAAAACATCCTCATACAAAATTCAGCTAGAGATTTTTCTATTATGGTAAAATTAAGTCCCGTTCAGCAAGGAGTGGGCTATTCTGCAAAATGTCATATACATTTTGTGGATTGAATGAGATAATCCCATGAAGTACTAACTGAATGTTAAACTGAATAATCAAAAATATTAGCTAATAGCTATCATTCTCATCATTGTTGTCCTCTTTGTCATTGTCTTCATCACTGTTGCCATCATCATTATCAACATCGTCATCATCACTATCACTTATAACTGACTTGAGATCATGGTCTTCACTTTTAACATAGTTCAAGGTCCTTGTCACAAATTTTTAAGTCATTCAATAACTTTTCTCTCACTGTAAAATCATATACCATTTTTCAAGCCCAAGAAAAATATTGCCTTTTCCATGATATCCTTGCCAATGAGCTTTTTTCCTACTTTTTCCTTTCATTGAGCTAATTTAGCATATATTACTTCTACCACTATTTTTTGTTCTTTTATGTATCTAGGTTTAGTCACATCTCTTTAAAAACTTTAAATTTGTTTGGATAATTACATACATACATAGAATGAATTATACTCATCTTAAGTGTACAGGTAAATGAGTTTTTCCTAATCTACTTCAAAGAAATAACCACTCATATCAAGATAAAAATCACTTCCAACAACCCATAGGGTTCACTTGTTTACTTTCCTAGTCTGTCTCATTCTCTCTTCCCCTCTCTCAGGAAGTTGACTTTTATGACTTACATAACCATAGATTAGTCTGACTGTTCTTGAGCTAATACACAGAGTTTTTCATTCTGATATAGTTTGAATTTTTATTGGAAATAATTTCAGATTCTCAGGACATGGTGGATAAATTATAGTAATGTCCTGTGTACCATTTACCTAGACTTTCCCAATTTTAATATCTTACCTAACTATAATATGGCATCCATAACCAGAGAATTGATACTGGTATAATAACCAGATCTCACCAGTTAGTAATGTGTGTGTGTGTTAGTTCCTCAGTCATGTCCAACTCTTTGTGACACCATGGACTGTAGCACACCAGGTTCATCTGTCCACGGAATTCTTCAGGCAAGAATACTGGAGTGGGTTGCCATTTCCTTCTCCAGGGGATTTTCCTGACCCAGGGATTGAACCCAGGTTTCCTGCATTGCAGGCAGATGCTTTACCGTCTGAGCTACTAGAGAAGCCAGTTAGTAATACATGTACTAAATTGCGTGTATGCAAGTTTGTGTGTTTCTATGCAATAAAATCACACATACATATTTAAGTACGTCACAGGACACAAAACTACCATTACCACAAGTCTCTCTTGTGCTTCTCCTTTATAGCTACACACGTGCATAGTCACCACACCCAGCCAACCTAACTTCCTAAAACCTTGGCAAACAATAACCTGTTCATAATGTCTATAGACTTGTTATTTCAAATGGAATTCTACATAATGCATCCTTCTGAGACTGGCTTTTTTTTTCATGCTGTGTTATTCCCTTGATGTTCATCTAAATTGTGTGTGTCATAGTTTTTTTTGTTTGTTTGCTTGTTTTAATCATTGAGTAGTTTTCCATAGTACAAGTGTGCCTTGCTTTGTTTAACCATTCACCCACAGAAGAATACTGGATAGTTTCCAGTTTGGGCTGTTAGAAATAAAGATTCTATGAGCACCATTTTACAAGTATGTGCAAACATGAGTCTTTATTCATCTGGGATAATTGACTGAGACATACTTACTAGCTCATGTAGTAAGTTTACTGTTATGTTTTGTTTTTTTTTAAGAAACCATCAATTTTTTTTAATTGTGTAATATTTTATGTTCTCAATAGCAGTGTAATAGTATTCAAGTTTCTCTGCATCTTTCCCATCATTGAAGTTATTATCGGTTTAAAATATTTTAGACATTCTGATTTATATAGTTTTAATTTTGTGTTGGATTGAAGTTTTAATTAACACTTTCATAATGACTAATGGTGAACCTTTTTTGAAGTGCTTATTTGTAATCTCTGTGTTCTCTTCAGTGGAATACATGTTTGTATATTTTCCCTCATTTTTAATTGGGTAGTTGTTTATATTATATGAAATATATATTCTTAATCTGAGGAGTTATTTAAATATTGTAGGTACAAATCAAGATAGTGTGGTAGTTACAGGNTTCAAATTCCAGTAAAACAATCACTAGTCTACTGAATCTTACCTCTCCTATTTGGTGACTAATGCTAAACATGGTCCTTAATCCTTTGTGTAGTATTCTAAAAGAGGGGCAATAAACCTTATAAGCAGCCATGCTTCTTTAAAATGTTGACATATCACTCTTTGTAATCATTTTCATTGCTAACTCCTCTTTGTTTATGTCTGTTCTTCCTAGCAAAATTATCGTGTCACTTCAGGTAAAATAGCTAAAACATCCTCATACAAAATTCAGCTAGAGATTTTTCTATTATGGTAAAATTAAGTCCCGTTCAGTAAGGAGTGGGCTATTCTGCAAAATGTCATATACATTTTGTGGATTGAATGAGATAATCCCATGAAGTACTAACTGAATGTTAAACTGAATAATCAAAAATATTAGCTAATAGCTATCATTCTCATCATTGTTGTCCTCTTTGTCATTGTCTTCATCACTGTTGCCATCATCATTATCAACATCGTCATCATCACTATCACTTATAACTGACTTGAGATCATGGTCTTCACTTTTAACATAGTTCAAGGTCCTTGTCACAAATTTTTAAGTCATTCAATAACTTTTCTCTCACTGTAAAATCATATACCATTTTTCAAGCCCAAGAAAAATATTGCCTTTTCCATGATATCCTTGCCAATGAGCTTTTTTCCTACTTTTTCCTTTCATTGAGCTAATTTAGCATATATTACTTCTACCACTATTTTTTGTTCTTTTATGTATCTAGATGTAGTCACATCTCTTTAAAAACTTTAAATTTGTTTGGATAATTACATACATACATAGAATGAATTATACTCAAGTGTACAGGTAAATGAGTTTTTCCTAATCTACTTCAAAGAAATAACCACTCATATCAAGATAAAAATCACTTCCAACAACCCATAGGGTTCACTTGTTTACTTTCCTAGTCTGTCTCATTCTCTCTTCCCCTCTCTCAGGAAGTTGACTTTTATGACTTACATAACCATAGATTAGTCTGACTGTTCTTGAGCTAATACACAGAGTTTTTCATTCTGATATAGTTTGATTTTTTATTGGAAATAATTTCAGATTCTCAGGACATGGTGGATAAATTATAGTAATGTCCTGTGTACCATTTACCTAGACTTTCCCAATTTTAATATCTTACCTAACTATAATATGGCATCCATAACCAGAGAATTGATACTGGTATAATAACCAGATCTCACCAGTTAGTAATGTGTGTGTGTGTTAGTTCCTCAGTCATGTCCAACTCTTTGTGACACCATGGACTGTAGCACACCAGGTTCATCTGTCCACGGAATTCTTCAGGCAAGAATACTGGAGTGGGTTGCCATTTCCTTCTCCAGGGGATTTTCCTGACCCAGCGATTGAACCCAGGTTTCCTGCATTGCAGGCAGATGCTTTACCGTCTGAGCTACTAGAGAAGCCAGTTAGTAATACATGTACTAAATTGCGTGTATGCAAGTTTGTGTGTTTCTATGCAATAAAATCACACATACATATTTAAGTACGTCACAGGACACAAAACTACCATTACCACAAGTCTCTCTTGTGCTTCTCCTTTATAGCTACACACGTGCATAGTCACCACACCCAGCCAACCTAACTTCCTAAAACCTTGGCAAACAATAACCTGTTCATAATGTCTATAGACTTGTTATTTCAAGTGGAATTCTACATAATGCATCCTTCTGAAACTGGCTTTTTTTTTTTTTTTTATGCTGTGTTATTCCCTTGATGTTCATCCAAATTGTGTGTGTCATAGTTTTTTTGTTTGTTTGCTTGTCTTAATCATTGAGTAGTTTTCCATAGTACAAGTGTGCCTTGCTTTGTTTAACCATTCACCCACAGAAGAATACTGGATAGTTTCCAGTTTGGGGCTGTTAGAAATAAAGATTCTATGAGCACCATTTTACAAGTATGTGCAAACATGAGTCTTTATTCATCTGGGATAATTGACTGAGACATACTTACTAGCTCATGTAGTAAGTTTACTGTTATGTTTTTATTTTTTTTAAGAAACCATCAATTTTTTAAATTTGTATAATATTTTACATTCTCAATAGCAGTGTAATAGTATTCAAGTTTCTCTGCATCTTTCCCATTATTGAAGTTATTATCGGTTTAAAATATTTTAGACATTCTGATTTATATAGTTTTAATTTTGTGTTGGATTGAAGTTTTAATTAACACTTTCATAATGACTAATGGTGAACCTTTTTTGAAGTGCTTATTTGTAATCTCTGTGTTCTCTTCAGTGGAATACATGTTTGTATATTTTCCCTCATTTTTAATTGGGTAGTTGTTTATATTATATGAAATATATATTCTTAATCTGAGGAGTTATTTAAATATTGTAGGTACAAATCAAGATAGTGTGGTAGTTACAGGATGATAGATACATAGATCAATGGAACAGAAGAGAGAATGCAGTGCCATAAAAATATGCAAAATTGACTAAGGTATAAAGCAATTTAATGGACAAGTGATAAGCTTTTCAACATATTGTGCTAGAACAATTGGACATCTATATGAAAAAAAAATGAACCTATACCACACTTTATACCAAAATTAATTCACAATGGTTCTTGAAGTTAAGCATAAATGTAAATCTAATGTTTAGAAAAGTAAAAAAAGTAGAAAAAATATTTAGAACATAGACTAGAAAAAAAAACACTTTTAGATCTGTTACTAAAAATGATTCATGCAAGTACAAATTCATAAATTGAACCTCATAAAAATTACAAATTTTGCCCTATGAAAATCTTTGTTAAGAGAATGACAAGTATTCGAGAGACTGGGAGAAAATTTCAAATGATTCTAACACTTTTATGGACAGGAATTAGATTTGTGTCTCTTCTCATACTTCATCTACAAACAAAGCTAAATATAAATAGTAAGAAAACTTGTTGAGATAAAACTTGAAAGCTGACTGATAGATATTCTCTTTCTACTTTAGTGTCAAAGAGGGCAAATTATTCCAGAATGCACAGGGAAATGTCTGACTTGGTATTACATAATTTATGAAAGAAAATGAGAAACTTTTTGAGAGCTCCAGTTTTCATGGAAAAATACAAAAACATCCTAGAGGTGAAGCAGACTCAGATAAAGAATGAGCAGGAGACACATAAACCAAATTTTGCAAATTACTCTCACGCCATACTATTGCCACTTTCATGAGATCGATGTGCTTTCTTAGTATACGACTTTCTAGTCCAATAGCTACCTAATTTAACACTTTATTTCCTCTCTTGGATGTCATGCTACCTGCATCTCTCTGTCTTCAGTATCTTTCTATCACATCTCTATTATCAGGTTAACTTTTCTAAAGCACAATTCTTATTACAATAATTTTGGACAAACAAATTTGACTATCAATTAAAGCTGTAGTAATTTAGCATGACAAAGTTATTAGCTCTTTGGCCTCAACTTATCATCACAGGAATATTTCCCGTTCTTTTTCCCATTCTTTCCCATCAGTTATCCAAATAAGTAAGATATGCCATGCATAGCACCTACTCTCATTGTAGCCTCTTTTCACTGGAATTTTCTTGCTAACATGTATGATTTTGTTTCCCATATGTTAAACTTGCAATCAGTATAAAATACTGGAGAAGCCACTTCTGACAATATACTAGAAACATATGCAGTACACTGGGATTTATGTAATTACTTGTTGAGGAAATAGAATTTGGTAAAAAATAAATTTTCTTTTTCAAAAATATGAATGGAGAAATATCAAATTGGATGAGTTAATCAGCAGTGGATATTGATGCTAAAATATGTACTCATGGCAGCTTTGAAGCTGATCTGAGGCCATGAGTAGTAAATATTAGCTGATATTATTAAAAAGAATATATAGATGATTAGAAGCAATGAGTGCATCAGTGTACAACAGACATGAGGAAAGGACTGTTAGAGAGATGTCCGTAGACATGATAAGAGGCTCTGTATAACAGGGATTCTGACAGCATTGTCAGTCAGAATCTGTCTTGACTCCAGGCCCCATAGTATTCATCCTGCTGATAATGACATCACCTAATTGGGTTGCAGGTTTCATTTTGTTAGATGTGTTGACAAATTACCTTTTATATTTCCATAGAATATAAGTTCCTCATCAGCCTTCAAAATAGTTCTGGAGATTCAGGCTCGGTTCCTGCTTCTCTTGAGGTACAGGAACAACCCCAGAGCATGCTCTGTTCTTATTGAATGGCTGGTCCATTTCCAAGGTAACCAGCAATCATAGAAGCCAGGCCATTCTACATTTATTCCTAAAATAATTTCTATATTATTGTAGTTTCCATTCTGCAGGTTTAGAGCAGAATCCACTTAGTAGGTTTAGGCTCTTTTTTAGTTTGTTTGTTTTTTGATATTTAAAAATTAACCATAACAAATCAAGCATCATGACTACAGTTACTTCTTGAATTTCCCTATTAAGAAAATGTAGTATATTGTATAAAGCAACCTGTATGTAGTATGTCCCTTTAATCCTGGGTTCAAGAATCTTTGGATAACACCAAAATGCACACAATAATGATACTGCTCAACATCATATCGGCATCAGTTATCTACCTGGAAAATCAAAATAAAGGAATGATATAGATTAGCAACCATATGGGGAGTCTCAGGTGGCTCAGTGGGTAAAGAATCAGCCTATAATGCAGGAGACAAGAGTTCAATTCCTGGGGAAGTTCAATCTCTAGGGAAAGATCCCCTAGAGGAGGGTATGGCAACCCACCTCAGTATTCTGGAAAATCCCATGGACAAATGAGCCTGTTAGGCTACAGTCCATAGTCTCCCAAAGAGTCCAGCATAACTGAAGCAACTGAACAAACACACAGCACAGCAAGCATATGCAATTAACAGAAAATAGCAATGAGAGGGACCAGATATAAAAATGCAAGCGTTTGATGTTTCCCTGAATTCTCCTATTATGTGTACTTATCTCTATTTTTTTAATATGGACAGCAAGGTGTTTTGTTTTGTTTTGTTTTTACAATTTTTAAAAGCCATTGGATAAATGCAATGTTAATATCTCAGCATTACACCATTTCAAACTTCTGAAAGTTAGTTGAACAGAGAGTTTTATTTTTATTTTTTTAATTTATTTATTTAGTTATTTTTTAGAGGCTAATTACTTTACAATATTGTATTGGTTTTGCCATACATTGACATGAATCCACCACAGGTGTACATGTGTTCTCCATCCTGAACCTCCCCACCCCAACCTCCCTCCCATCCCATCCCTCTGGGTCATCCCAGTGCACCAGTCCCGAGCATCCTGTATCATGCATCGAACCTGGACTGGTGATCTGTTTCATGTATGATAATATACATGTTTCAATGCCATTCTCACAAACCATTCCACCCTCACCCTCTCCCACAGAGTCCATAAGACTTCTATACATCTGTGCCACTTTTGCTGTCTCACATACAGTATTATCATTACCATCTTTTTAAATTCCATTTGTATACATCAGTATACTGAATTGGTGTTTTTCTTTTTGGCTTACTTCACTCTGTATAATAGGCTCCAGTTTCATCCACCTTATTAGAACTGACTCAAATGTATTCTTTCTAGTGGCTGAATAATACTCCATTGTGTATATGTACCATAGTTTTCGTATCCATTCATCTGCTGATGGACATCTAGGTTGCTTCCATGTCCTGGCTATTATAAACAGTGCTGCGATGAACATTGGGGTACACAAAACCAGTTTTAAAGTGAAAGTGAAAGTCGCTCAGTCCTGTCTGACTCTTAGTCCATGGAATTCTCCAGGCCAGAATACTGGGGTGGGTAGTCTTTTCTGTCTCCAGGGGATCTTACCAACCCAGGGGTCAAATCCAGGTCTCCCACATCGCAGGCAGATTCTTTACCAGCTGAGCCAGCAGGGAAGCCCAACAATACTGGAGTGGGTAGCCTATCCCTTCTCCAGTGGATCTCCCTGACCCGGGAACTGAACTGGGGTCTCTTCCATTGCAGGTGGATTCTTTACCAACTGAGCAATGAAAACAAACATGCATTTATTCCTTAAAGTCTAGATGTGCTCTGTTGGAGCAACGAAACTGGACAGTTATTTCAACAATTTATCTTATTTTCATTGGCTTTAGTTCAAGAAGGACTAAAGACAAACTCCAAAAAATAATGATTGCTATATACATCTTCATAGTCGAAGTATGATAGTGTGGTGATGACAGGTATGTTTGGTACAAAAAACTGAACAGTAACAGTCAAAAGTTGTATGTTCCTTTACTATAAGAAAATGATAAAAATCACTTAATTGTATGCAAATAGTTAAAAAATGACAACTTAGAGTGTATCCCCTCTGATCTTTCAATTTTAGTAATACACCCAGTTATGGGGGTATGATTGCTGTCAGATACTTCAGGAACCTTCCTTTGCAATGTTTACAGTCTAGATTCTATTAGACAATTCTGAAGTCTAAACAGAATACCAGCTCTAGAGGCCATGTGTGACTCTTGTATTACTTTGCTAATATTTGGAATACCTTTGTCTGGATCTGGATAAATATGTCAATATTCAAGGATAATTATTTTTTAAAAAAGAGTACAGCTGTGCGAGCATAACTTAATCACTTATTTTCCTTTGTTTTAAGAAAATTTATCAAAAACTGTAAAACACAGAACATCTTACATCAGTAATGAATTTGAGACATACCACGTTGCTCTCTGTCTGAAACAATAATGTATTCTGATAAAATGCAGATGGAACCTGAGAGAAGGGGATATTTAAAGCTGACATCATGTTATTTCTTCAGCTAAAAGATGAGTGTAACTCAACAATAAATAGATGACACATTTGCCACATATCACTAATACTTCTAATATAAGAAGCTGATATGGCAGAGGATTTGTTCCAGGAATATCCTGTGAAAAACAAGCAGACTCTTCCTGAAGAGACAGTCTCTATAACTGGGCAAAATTGCCTTGGAACAGTATTTTAAGTTTTAAATGGGAAAAAGCCCCCCAAAACTCTCAATATCCCTCATTTGAGCCATGTCTGAGGTTACACAGATGCTCAAAAAATATCAACTGACTATATGTATTGATAAAATGAATTCAGAGTGTTAGTCATTCAGTCATGTCCAACTCTTTACTACCCCATGGATTGTAGCCAGGGTCTCCTGTCCATGGAATTCTCCAGGCAAGAATAATGGAGTGGGTTGCCATTCCCTGCTCCAGGAGATCTTCCTGACTCAGAGACCGAACTCGGATCTTCCACATTGCAGGCAGATTTGTAGTCAAAACAGGTTAAAATCCCATATTGTGGAACATTTTTTGCCATCACACTAGGAGAATGTAAACTAAATAAGCTATCATAATTTTAAACGAAAAGAGGTGGATTTAGGAAAAATTTCACAGTATGAAATGAAAAACAACATTTTTGTTTGAACACTGAAATAAGTTTCACAGACCAAAACATGAAATTTGATAGAAAATATCTCTAAAAGTCTCATGGTAAATTTGAAAGTACTACAATCATCCACCAACTGATGCTTGTTTATAAGATCAGTTTTAAAGGGATCTAGGCATTGCTGCTGCTGCTGCTGCTGCTGCTGCTGCTGCTGCTAAGTCGCATCAGTGTGTCTGACTCTGTGTCTTCTCCTACTGGGATTCAATGAGTTCGTTAGAAGGAATAAGAAGGCACAAAATATTTTCTGTGAGTATTATAATAAGATAGTGTTCCAGTTTCACACAATAAAGGTTACTGACATGTGGATAAAATAATACAATACTATTCAGCTTCCGCTTCAGCTTTGTAATATACTTCGGGCTGTTATTCATATTTCAGACCCAATGTCTTTACTGAAGTTTGTTTTTGTGAGAAGGTTGAGTGAGTGAGATATTCAGGGAAACTTTTAAGGACTATGAAATTCCACTTTGAAAAATCCTGGTCAAGATTAAGTAACAATCACGCCTTAAAGCAGAGAAGGCAATGGCAACCAACTCCAATACTCTTGCCTGGAAAATCTCATGGACAGAGGAGCCTAGTAGGCTGCAATCCATGGGGCTGCAAAGAGTCGGACATGACTGAAGTGATAGCAGCAGCAGCAGCATGCCTTAAAGATAACTAGATATTTTTGGTAAATGATTAATATGAGTTTTCATTATTAAAAATTTTCAATGTTAGAACATTAATTTAATTAAATTTTTATTTTGCTTATTTTTCCATTTCTCTGCTAGAAAATAATTCTCCATTTTCTCTAATTAAATCATTAACAAAATAGCAGTAAATTTGACTGCCTCTCTGAATAACTTGAGCCTCCTCAATTTTGTTTTTAGTTAATGTTAGAGTCAGAAATTATGTTTACATAGAAGATAACTGGATAAATTCACACTGCTCTCCTTTACTACCGTTGCGAGTTTATTGGTGATTATTAAAAACAAACAAACAAAAAACCCATGTCTCCAGGCAACTTAGGATAACTGACATAAGATGTACTGAGTTTTGTCTCCAGGTTATCAGTCAAATCATGTCAACTTCATGTCTGATTATTTGCGACCCCATGGACTATAGCCTACCAGGCTCCTCCGTCCATGGGATTCTCAAGGCAAGAGTACTGGAGTGAGTTGCCATTTCCTTCTCCAGGGGATCTTCCCAACCCAGGGATCAAACCCAGGTCTCCCACATTGCAGGCAGATGCTTTAAGCTCTGAGCCACCAGGAAAGCCCTCCTTATTAACTTCTCTGAGCAAACCTAATCTGATAGGGATATGCCTAAGGTAAAAATTATTCCAAATTCTTTGCCTCTTTTACAAACTTAGCTATTTATACCACCATAGCTAATTTTACAGGAAAATGATGAGACATTCACGGAGGTCACAAGAGGAACATCACTATTAAAAATAGTAGATACAGTGGAATCAAGGTTTATGTACAGAAAGAATGAATTTATTATGAAGTAATTGTCAGTTTGAAAATATTAAATATCACTATATGTGTTTATTTTATTATATATGCATTGTGATTATTTATTAATGAAATCTTTATATATAGCATATGGAATATTCTCTTCCCCTCAGGAATTTCTTCTGTTTAAATGAATATGAATTAAAATGAGGAGCTTTGAGACAAAATATTACATGGTGGGTCTTGTGGGTCTGGAATGAAGGTCTGCATTGGGACCAAGAAAGTGAAAGTGCTAGGACTACTTGGCTGATGGTGAAAGATATTAGCTGAGTTTTATCACCTTAGATGTCACATGGTCCAAATATAAGTATTTAGTAGAGAGGTTTCCTTTGTGTTATTTTATAAGCCATTGTTGCTTCCTAGGTCGGTATTTCAAGATATTGATAGTGATATTATAAAGATGTAATTATAACTAACAAATTTAATTGTTTTATATTTAAAAAGGAAATGAAGCTATTTCAATTTTTTTTGTTTGTTTGCTACTTTGGAAAGGCATAATCACATTTCCTTTCAGATACACTTTATGCCTTGCTGAGCATCAGTGTTTCCTGTAAGCTACATATGTGCAAAACAAACTAACCTATGTGTACAGTTACACCTGTCCAATTTTAGAATTAAAGGTAAACAAAGACAACCTAAGGCAAATTTGTGATGAAAGAGATGAAATTGTAAATCAACTGATCCATTTCCTCTGTTTGCTTCCAGAATAAAACATCTTTCTAAGCTTTTACAATCCTCTTTCTCTTTTCTATGCTCCCTGTTGTGAGATGAATTGACATATTTGTTGTAAATCCTATAGTTTAATATTTGAAATAAAAGAACATCAATAATTAACAGAGAGCCCCTGTTGCTTTGTTTTGTAGCATTAAATATACTTGTCATGCAATTAATAAAAGTCAAAAATATTAGGTAAAAACGTTGTCTTCAGAATTGGAGGTCATGAGAGTGGGTTCAAAGAGCCTTAGATTGTTATTAAGTTCATTATGTGAAAGTGAGAAATAGTTACAAGGACTCCATATACCTGAACATTTTCTTCTCCTGGACTTTTAAAAATTGTCCTATGTTGTGAAGTGCAGTGGACTTCCAGGCTGGCTCAGTGGTAAAGAATCTGACTGCGATGCAGAGCTGCAGGAAATTCTGTAGGTTTGATTCCTGGGTCAGGAAGATCCCGTGGAGGAGGGCATGGCAACCCACTCCAGTATTCTTGTCTTGGAGAATCCCATGGACAGAGGAGCTTGTTGGGCTTCAGTCCATTGGGTCACATAGAGTCTGACACGACTGAAGTGACTGAGCACACACACACACACAGACACACACACACACACACACGAAGTGCAACAACTTTATGACTGTTAGTACGTAAACTAAGTAAATATTGTTAACACTTTTATTTACTAAAGGGTTTCTTAAAGTCTGATCTGCTGATGACTGATGGTCCTAAAAACCTTGTCAAGATGTCTACAAGCTCAAAGTTATTATTTTAATAATACTAAAAGGTCACTGGCCTTTTCTATTAAGTTAAAATCTCCACTGATAGAGCAAAAATAATGGTGTATAAAACTACTGGTAGCTCAGTATAAATCAAGGTAGTCACCCCAAACTAATTCTAATTTGTTCTTCACTGTCAGGAATTTGTAAAAGAAAAACAGTTCATTATAAGACTATCCTTGCTGGGGAAAAAACAAACAAACAAACATTGTATTTGCCCTCAACTTTTGAGGATATGCTTTTTTGATATTCTGTGTGATAAAAGGTCATGTAGACATAAAGCAGTTCTGATACAGGATGATAATTGTTTGGGAGAAAAGTGCTAGTGTTGTAATCCAACTTGTAAACTGACTTAGCCATTTAATTTTTAAGATATACCATTCTTACTTGAGAAAACAACAGACATACAAACTTTGATTATTCAGATTTAGGTATTTGACATTTTCTGAAAAAATGAAAGAAATGAGTTTGCCTATTGTGGAAAGCAAATTATATTTATTGCCAACAGTGAGAGTCAAGCTTTCAAGAGATGATTAGATTTGGGGGAAACTTGTGTCCTTGTGTCACCAATGGATACACAGTTTTCCAACATTTAGATTCTGTCTTATGAGACAATGGTGATTAATAACAATTGTGATTTTTTATACTCTATAATGAATTGTGTCAAATTGTGGAAGATCTGCACAGCTTAATGAACTTCTATTTTCCAAATAACCAACTAATGAAATTGCGTTGTGTACGGTTGAAAAAATGAATTGGCAAAGCAAAATGTTGCAAAGTGTTGATGATTTAAAATGATCCAGTCAAAATATAAGAAAAATATAGAATAGTAGAAAATTGTCCATGATTTTTAGAACTAGGATTCCACATTGCAGCAACCCTTTAAGAAATCCCCACTTGTTAAGCATTGGTACAATATCAAATGGAACTTTTATAATTACTTCTAAAATATATTAAAACACAACCTCTTTTTCCTACTACATGTCTGTATGAAGCCAGATTATATGGATGCATTTTTAACTAGAAAACATGCCACCATATATTGAAATTCTGGCACACATACTAGAAACCAGCTACCTTCTATTAAGTCAGATAATTTTAAAATGGCAAAAATTTTAAACAATGTTTTCTTACTCACTGGTTTCTTTTCTTTTAGAAGATGTAGCTCTTTGTCATAAAAAATTGGTTATTTTAACATATACTAGATTTGTTATTATATTTAATTATAAAATTTTTTTTTTCAGTATTTAATATAGTGAACATTGAGATTTCCCAGGTGGTGCTAGTGGTAAAGAATCCACATGCCAGTGCAGGAGACATAAAAGACAAAGTTGAATCCCAAGGTTGGGAAGATTCCCTGGAGAAGTAAATGGAAACCCACCCCAGTATTCTTGCCTGGAGAATTCCAGGACAGTGAAGCCTGGCGGGCTACAGTCCATGGGGTCACACGGAGTTGGACATGACTGAAGACTAACACTTTCACTTTTTCAATTTCATATTGATTGATATAACCTACAGATACAAAACTCTTTGAGGTCCTTAAATCATTTTGAGTATGAAATATTCCCTAGAACAAAACTGGTGAGAACCACTGTTTCATTATATCTTTAACTTCATAGAATCTATAAATGTCTCCATATTTGACCTGTAACTGAATTACTTTACACAAAAATTATCCAATAAGATGTGATTTGTCATTTTTTTATGTGTGAGTTTTCTACTGCTTAACATAGAATTTTAGAAGGACAATAAATGCTATGTGATAATCTTATGATTTCAGTAGATAGTAAAATTTGATGCTAGGTATCTATAAGTCTTAAGTTTCTTTAAGAACATTTTTTAAATTTTGGATAAATCTTTTAAGCTTGTTACATTCTAATTTATGACTATAAAAGCTGCCTTCACTATTCTTATCAAAGTATATTGTCAAGAGAATTTATTAACAAATCACTTTTTATCTGTAGGTTTCACAGAAATCTTAGAGGATAATAACAAAATTCTGTACTAGTGATATGTGAAAAATGGAAAATGAAAATATTAATGCATGAAAAAACAAAGTATTTACAATGTTCACTATTTGCTTAATGAATTTAAGGAGGAGACAAAATATGTACAGAAATATTATAGAACATTCTTATGCTAAAGCAGCAAATAAAAGTGAATTTTGTGTGTGTGTTAGTTGAGCTGCTGCTGCTGCTAAGTCACTTCAGTCGTGTCTGACTCTGTGTGACCCATAGATGGCAGCCCACCAGGCTCCCCCATCCCTGGGATTCTCCAGGCAAGAATACTGGAGTGGGTTGCCATTTCCTTCTCCAATGCATGAAAGAGAAAAGTGAAGGTGAAGTCGCTCAGTCTGTCCGACTGTTAGCGACCGCATGGACTGCAGCCTACCAGGCTACTCCGTCCATTGGATTTTCCAGGCAAGAGTACTGGGGTGGGGTGCCATTGCCTTCCCCGGTTAGTTGAGCAGTCATGTCCAAATCTTGACGACACCATTGACTATAGCCTGCTAGGCTCCTCTGTCTATGTAATTCTCCAGGCAAGAACACTGGAATGGGTTGCCATTTCCTTCTACAGGGAATCTTCTGGACCCAGGGATTGAACCTGGGTCTCTAAATTATGAAACTTAGGTAACTGGCAAAAAAGCAACTGATATTCTCAATAAATTAGTATTGCATGTAAATTGTCCAAACCTCAAGATCCATTGTACATATTGTATTGGCCAAAAAGTTCATTTGCATTTTTCATAAGATTATATGAAAGTTAAAGTGAATTTTTGGCCAACCCAATGTATTACTTTTTAGGAAAAAAGGAGTAAGAAATCTCATTATATAAACAATAAAAATTAAACCTTCTGTAAAAATGCCAGGAATATTTAGAAAAACACTTCCTGAAAGCATATTGAAAACTCTAAGATTTTCATGTCTAAAATCTATATTTTATAAATACAACAGTATATCTTGAGAGTTCTAATTTAATAATCCATTTTATATTTGAATGTTTTATTTGTAAACTTTTTTTACAACTATAGTAATTCTAAGAATTGGGTATAAATCCAACACTATTTCAAGGGCTTCTTAGGGCACCATGCAATATCAGTGCATTTATATATGTGTGTTATGTATTTGCCCATAGCTATTTGATTAGTGGGATTCCCAGGTGGCTCAGTGGTAAAGAATCCACCTGCTGATGCAGGAGACACAGAAGACTAGGGTTTGATCCCTGGGTCAGGAAAATCCCCTGGAGAAGAAAATGGCAACCCACTCCACTATTCTTGCCTGGATAATCCTGTGGACAATAGAGCCTGGTGGGCTACAGTCCATGGGATTGCAAAGAGTGAAATGCAACTCTTTGCAAATAGTGAGATGCACATGCATCCGATTATATCTGGGAAGTAAAGAGGATGACAGTAAGGCCAATTAATATTTCTTGAGGTTTAGTATTTACAGGCATCCTGCAAAGAATTGTCTATTAGCTGTAAACTCACAACTACTCTGTGCTATAGATAATTGACATAAGTAACCAGGGTACATCCGCCTCTGTAATTGTGGTCCCTGGTATAAAGAATATAAGGATACAGTAAGAAGAATCTCTAATTGTTGTTTCAACTTCAACTTATTTTTCTTCAACTCACTTTTTAATCCTCAGTACTCTGCAAGATTGTCTCTAATAAGGTCAGCATGACTGCTAGTTTTTTTTTTTTTTTTTGTATTTATTTATTTTTTTACACGAACTCCCAAACATGAACCCCGCTCCCTCCTCCCACCCCACATCATCCCTCCGGATCATCCCCAT